>CM074965.1:12323478-12337291 GCA_037577455.1 Pangasius macronema | reverse complement strand
AACAGCCAAAGTCATTAAGATCACATTCTTCTCCATTCTGATCTTTAATGTGAATGTGCATGATTAGTGTTAATTCATGTGCACACTGAAGAGTCTTTAGTCTGTTTGAAGACAGCACAAGACTCAGCTGTTCAGACAGGAATGGAAAGTTCATTACATCACCTCAGTCCCACTGCAGGAAACAGTGTTAATCTTCCTTGTCTCTTGCTGCCACAAGATTGAATGATTGGATAATTGCATGAAAGGGCAAGCGTACAGATGTTCTATTACAATGTCCAGCGAGTCTATGTGCTGTGTATACATAAATGCTGAAGGATGCTGCATGCCAGAAATACAACCTGTTAAATGTGTTTGTTATTATTGTCATGCCGTGCTTTAGTGTATTCCCACATATGATTGCATTATCATTTGGCTCTTAAACTGACTGGACCGAGGCAAAGCTTTTTCCAACACTATGTCAGTGGAAAAGGGGAAATAAAGAGCAACTAGTGGAGAATTTTGTCAAAAAAAGAGTAAGACGTCCTTTATGACAGTGTTTTTCAATTTTTATGGCTACCGTACCTATGCATATTTTTCAGTTGTGGGTTTCCGCTGGGTTCCTACCTATGAAAATTATGCTGCTAGGTGGACTGGTGACACTATATTGTCTTGTGTATGAATGTACAAATGTGTGTCTGGCATCCCATCCAGTGTTCTCACCTCACACCTACTGCTCCTTGCCCATGATCCAGGACAAAGTGGTTGTGAAGTTGAGTGAATGAATTCCTACATATTTGTCTTTAAACCATCAGTATTTTTTAACTTTAGTTGCGGTTTTGTATTATCATTTGTAGAAGGCACACGATTTTTTTTTTACAACCACTTGTGCTTGTATTATGCTGTTGTCACAACACATCTCATATGTGATTACATTCTGGTGCTCAGTAATTCTTGAGTAGTTGTTTATTAAATCAGTTAAAATCATATTAGTAATTCTAACTGCACTAAATTTTTCAGTTTTCAGAAAAACTACTTTGTTTTTTTCACTTAAAAGTCAGAATTTTTCTTATCTGTGTGTAGTAACTCTGAGTAACCCTAAGGATACATGTACATGAGCTACTGTCTTGTAGTATGTACTTTCGATGTGACTTTTAGAAGTTTGTGACTTTTTTATTAACAGCACTATACTATAATCACTATAGTAAATCATGTCATTTTGGCTGTCGGTTGTTAAACATTAGGTAGAGAAGCACTTACAAGATGGATGTGCATATCAATAGCTTCTGTCTCTTGGCAGCGTCAATGCAAACAGATTTTGAATTAGTGATGAAGCAAGGCTTCGTATTCATTTATAGCCCATTTTACTTTGCCCTAACTTCAGCTTCTAGGGTATACGTCATACTCTTACTGCTATCCTCATAGTTTGTTTACATAGACCAGTTAATTACAGTGCTAATAGTGAGTACATAAACACCTATTAACACCAGGTGCCCATAACGTTCCAAGCCTAATGTGTTAATTGCAAAAAAGTGGTTAAAGGTGGTGGTGGTGGTAGCAATGCAGCTCAACAAGCAATCAATCAAGCTTAGAATTTGATTATTCATCCTGCAATCAAGTGACAAAATAAAAGAGTAGAATATGATTATTGGATTTCAATGTTACAGTACATCAGCTAATGTGCTTCATTTATTGACATACTCTCATTTTTAAGTTAAGACATTATGCAATCTGGCTTAATGGGGATTTGGGTAAAGAAATACTTAATGCTTGGCTGTATGAATAAATAATTATAAAATAATAATTTATCTTCATTTGTGAGAAACAGAGATTAAAATCCTGCCAAAATAGTATTGCATTTTTCATCCTGAGAATGGACATGATTCAGTGGTGTAGCTTATTGCGGTGGTACCAAATCCAAAACACACAGAACAGGAGATAAAAATGGATCCAAAATTGGAGCATGTTTCTTTTAAATGGAGATAAGTGTCTCAAGAGCTATCAGAGCAACCTTTAGCGATGTCTCACTCCAAATGTTGCATGTGACAGAGACTAAGGAGAATAAATAATGTGATTTATTTTGTGTGGTAAAGTAATACCAGATATTATTTTTTCAGATGATATTTTAGAAAGTGAGACATCCAAACCAAAGGCTGCTTTTATCCAGATGATTTTATCCAGAGTGGCTTGCAAAAGTGATTGGCTCTCTGCAGACTGGCCAACAAGATAATAGGAAACAGTGATTATACACTCATTGGCCACTTTAATAGAAACACCTGTACTCCTGCACATCCATCCAACGATCTAATCAGCCAATCATGTGGCAGCAGCGCAATGCATAAACTCAGGCGAATACAGGGCAAGTGCTTCAGTTAATGTTTACATCACAGTAGAAAATTGGAAAAAGACCAGCCAATGTTTCAACAGTCCACTTTCAACAGTCTAGTTTTGGTGAGCCTGTGCACACTGAAAAGTTTTCAGTCTGTGTTTGAAGACAGCACAGGATTCAGCTGTTCAGACAGCCACGTACAGTTTATTACATCACCTCGGTGCTACTACAGGACAGAGTGTTGATCTTCCTTGTTTCTTACCGCTAACGTATAAATCGGTTTTGTTGTCACATACACAGTGTCTTGTCTATTACAGGACTAACACTGGGTTTACTTTTAAAATATAAATGCATGTACAGTAAGGGTGGTCTTGTGATTCTTCCTTCTTCCTACCTGCTGTTAACGTATTTGTTCAAAACTATATCTCTATATCTCTATATGGCATACCCATTTCCAGATCTGTATCAGCCAAGGCCAAACAGCTCATACTTCACAGCCCACAGAGACCACCACACAGCAAGTGTGCCAAAACACTACTGTGAGCCTGTCTGGATTTGTTCTTAACCAGTACACATCTTCCACTTCCTGATCTGGGGAAATGTTTTCCCCATGTCAATCATGGAAGGCAGTAGATGGCATACACTGGGTGCAAGACCACTATTTGTCGGGGGTAATATGACTGCATTATTACACAGGTACCTTGAAAGGGATTGGTGATGACGATGTATATGATCATATGAACATATGTCAGATTATGAAATAAAAGTACAGGAAGCACAGTCATGCTAGCACAGTAAATACGTAGCTGAGGGAAAGAAATGTCTTTGGTTATGCCGCTCATAATTCTCTCTCTCTGTCTCACACACACACACACACACACACACACACGCACAGTCATGTCAACAGGAATAACTATGTTTGTCAGGCCAAATCTGCTCCCATTCACTGAATCAACAGTTTCATAAGACAGAGAGGGACTGCACTGGGCTCTCACTTTCACAAATATTGAGGCTGAATGTTTGGACATGCTTGTAAATACTGGTGTAGGGTCCCCACCCTGGCGGATGTTCTACGCCCTCTTCAAAACTGAGAAAAGGATCACATAAAGAGTATAGTATGGCCTATGGCATCAAAAGAAAAAAAAAAGAAAGAAAACTCTTTGCATTCATCTTGAGCAAATAGAGAAGGGTACAGTAGTGATGAAAAAACAAGACACAAATGGGACATAAGAGAAAAATTCCTAACGGGAAAAAGAGTGACTCATTTCCCAAAAATTATAATGAGCACGAAACCTATTAGTGCTTATGTATTAGTGCAAAAGGCAAAAACAATTCCTTTCATGGTATACCGATAGTCTTTTTTCCTCAAAAGTGGCACTGAAAAACTATTGAGAGGAAGAAGAAGAAGGCTCTTAAATAAACAACACCAGTTCACCTATAGGTCCAAGCGTTAATTCCTAGCATCTGAATGGTGTTACCTGATATCCCCTGAAGGGAAACAGTTCAGTATTGTGTTGGCCTTGGCTTTACATAATGATGCCTGATCTTCTATTCTTTGTCTTGTAGAGTTTCAATGCTCCACGCCGTTCTAAGATGAAGTTATGGGGAAAGGCCATTTTTGCCTTTACACTCCTTAGTGCTGCTCTCTCTCTCCTGCTCATCACAACAATGATATCTGCTGGGTCAATCATCCCCTGGGCCTCAGCTGTGTCTGTACATCCTCCAACAATAGCACCATCACCACCATTATCAACATCATCATCTTCGCCCGTGGTGACCAGTCGTCGGCGGGTGGCCAGAGCATCTGAGGACATGGGTTCCCTCCTATCTGAGTGTAAGATAAACACACACTATTCTCCTGTGGATTAGTTGGTCTATAAATAAACTGATGGGGGGATTAGTGTAACGCTCAGTGGTTCATGCTGTTTCATTTACACATCTCTCTCACATCACACCTCATGTGTCAGGTCCCAAGGGCCTGAGCCAGATTTTAGGGGGATAAAAGAGTCCAGTCTTTCAGAATCAGGCCAATTATAAACTGATGGTGAGATGTCAACATCACTGAGAGTATTATGGCTTTAATTCCAAGAAGTCATCTACTCAAAATCCACACATTTAGATAATGAGTCAAAGATCAGCTCTTAAAGAGTTCACTGAAACTCTCTTTGTGTGTTAATGTGCTTTCATTTGGTTTTAAATTATTTTAATGTCAGTGAACCAAAAAATATACACTTACTTACCTATTCCCTAAGGCTTCATGTTGCTGAACAAGCTTCAGTGTTAAAAAGCAAAAGATATCAATCAAGAGGCCATTGTGGGAAAGTATTTGAAAGGGAGACATAATCCTTCTTTACATGTTTCCCAAGGTGTTGAATTCAGGCCAAAAGCATGTCAGCACTGCCCTGCCATCTAGAGTACATGCATGTGTGCCTTCCCATTTCTTTATTTTATAGTGCCAATCTACAGATGTTTATTTCTTTTCAAATGTTTTTGTTTTTGCTCTTTTTCAGTTTCCTACCTGTTTCAGAGCTTCACTGAGGGTGAGCTGCAAAGGGTCATCAGGTCACTGGTGGACAGGAAAGTTGGGAGAAGGACCAAGCGGGCGAAAAGCGCAGAGGCATGCTCATTGCACCAGGTGGTGCTAACAGTGAGTGAGCTGGGCCTGGGCTATGAAAGCGATGAGACAGTGCGCTTCCGTTACTGCAGAGGGAAGTGCAATAGGCGCCTCAGCAACTATGACATGGTTCTGAAAAACGTGATCCTGACCAAGGCATCGGAGAAAGACATAACCACTAATGAGGGCACGACTAAGTCAGGGAGGGCGCCCTACAGCCGCTGCTGCCGGCCCACCAAATACGAGAACATGTCATTCTTTGACAATAAGGCAAAGTTCTTCACCATTCAGGACGTGTCAGCCAGAAAGTGCGGCTGTGTGTGACACTGCAGGGTTTTGCTGAGATGATTGTAGCAAATGAGGCCACCACAGTCATGGGATTATCTAAGCGATTAAGTGTCTGTATCAATGGGGGCTTCAGAAAGAGGCTAGAGTCAAATAGGTGGAAGCGGAATGTGAACTCACTTGGAGAATGCATTTCATAATCCAAGCCACAGGCTAGAAGGTTGTGTTTGACCCTCTGGCAGTGCAGAAGATGGGGTTTTTGTGATTATTTGTATGTGATTATAGGGTTTCTGCAGAGTCTTATGCAGTTTTGAGTTTAAAAGAAAAAAGATTTAATGATTTGACTGCATGTGAAGCAACACTGACCTTTTACTGAAGACATGAAACTGTTACCGAGTGGCAACTGCTATAGTGAAAATCCAGAATACTTTTAAATAAGAAATTCCCATATGGACTGAAGCAGTATAGAAAATTTTTTTTTGTTTTTTTTTTTGGTAACAAATACTATCTGTATATTCAACTATGAAGTTATCCACAGCTACCTCATTTGTATTTGGTTACAGAACTATGCATCACACCAATCTGCTTGTTGTCAACTATTCATTGATATAAACATTTAAAAATACAGTCTTCTCAGGTCAGATACTGTAAAGAACAGCATGCATTGTTACTTGAAGTGAAAACCCAGCAACTTACACCCTCATTTCATTTACTCTTGTCAAGAGTCCAACTTCCCTTAAAGTTCATGTCGTCCCCAATCCACGTGTCCGACTCTCATGTAGTAGGTCATGAACACTGTGATGTCTGAGACACTTCTGTTAATGTTATAAAACTATGTTGTTTGTATTATCTGTCTTACTAATTCTGACATATTCAATCAATCAAATGTGCTGCTTTTTATGGACAGTTGTTACCCAAAAGTGTGTGCTTCACTTATACCTTAACAGGTTTAATCTGCTCATGATTCTTAAAGATTATGCTGTAGTACATCCGAGGGGTTAAGTGAGACTTGTGCCTGTTGGATTGGGTCACATTTTTAGCGCACTGTACACAGCATTAACATCTAATTCCCTTTAAGTCAAAGCAGCCATAAATAACCAAGCAGAACAGTTAGGTAACCTCCACATCTACTTTTAGAGTTTCTCTCTGTATGATTATTTCCCCCCTGCAGGTTGCTGGAAGGTTTGTTAAATTATATACAGGAGGTAATTAAGCACACAACCACTGACAGATTGTGCCTGAATTATATACAGAGCTATCAAGCCCTAAACACAGCCTGCCATAAAATCTAATGGACTTACTATGAACACAAGGCAATAGCAGCTGAAGGAACATGCAGCCTCGTAGTCGCACCAGAGACAGGCAGATTTACCTTCAACACAATAAAAAAGCCACACTGAAAATGTCTGGAGGCGTCAATTGACGGAAAAGAAATGAATTGAACCCTACACCTCTTTCAAAAATCAGATCATCAGTGGAGGCTTTTTACCATGAGCTAATCAGATTCATATTTTTATAAATATATTTATACATTTGCAAATGAGATATTACAAATATTATGGATTCTCCCAAACTAATCATTAAAGGAACTGCTTCAGTTCAGAGGCATAAGATGTAAACTCTTCATGGGGAATGTGATGTAATAGGATTTGAACACACATGTACAATATTGCAACTCATAAATAATACCATATATGTTAATATATTCATATTTTATTTTTCTTTCAAATACTGTATGTCTCAAAAAACAATGGTTTCAAGTGCTTTTTCAAAGGGTGATACTTTGTTGTTTTTGTGTTAATTCAGTCCATTTCTGTTGGAACGGATTGTTTCTTAGCATAAAGTGTAGGACTGTATTTTGTTTCATATGAGTCTGTGTACCTCTGTGTAAAGATGACCTGAAAGAGACAGTACTGTGTGTGTACAGATAGCTTCTCCCCATGTTACCGATTTACAGATTTGGCAGCGTTGGATCTTTTTCATACCAACAGCAGAAATGTTGATGCAGTGCATCTTTGATGTAAATAATCGATATTTATTGGACAGTGGTGTGCATATTTATTTAGATACTTTACTCGAAAGGGAGATATTGACTTATTTATTTAAAAAATAAAACAGCTTGTGCCAAATATATTTTCTAACAAATCCACTATTCCTAAGTAACTGCTGAATAAACATACTCAGCTTTACAAAAANATCTATGCTCCAAGTGTTCCTTTTCTGTTCCTGAAGATCTCAAACTGATGATAAAATAACAAACATGGCTTAAATGGCTTAAACGAATGTGCTGAGCCCAAAGAAACATGATTTAAAAACTCTCTGCACTGTTGAAGTGATGAGTTGCTTTTTTTTTTTTAAAGTAGCTCGTCCGAGATTTAATAAAGTAACTCTTCCAAGGTGGTCTTTAGTGTCTGAGTGAAGCCAGACACATTAGCGTACACCTTCATTAGTATGGACATTACATCAGCTCCAAAAACTCCAGTTAGTCTATATGTCTTTTTCCAAGATCCCAACTTGAACAAAAGCAGGTTTTCGGTGGGGAAAATGTTTGTACAGCCACAAGTAGCTCATTCATCAACCATAAGATGAGTTCATACAAAAGTAAAAGAAAGAAAAAGTATTACAACATACTCGTTGTTGAAACATGCCTGTAAATACAAGCATGGCCCTCTGCAATAAACAATTACCATAGTGAGGAAACTATGCCTGCTCTGTTGTGTGCTTGCACTGTGTAAGCTAACACATTTAACGTATTTAGCAACCTCTACTTACCACCAGTGTCTATTATTATTAGGAACTCCAGCTAGGAAATAACATGGAAAATGTGAGTTAATATCATCAAGACAACAACTAACTGTAGACGTTGTTGTTCTTCTTTCGGCTGCTCCTGTTAGGTGTCACCACAGTGGATCATTGGTCCGCATATTTGATCTGGAACAGTTTTTTTTTAATGCCAGGTGACTTTTCTGATGCAACCCTCCCCAATTTTATCCTAGCTTGGGACCGACACTGGGGGTGCACTGTCCATTGCAGCCCCAGTGGCTGGGGTTGGTTCCCTGGTAGCACCAAGGCCTAACCACTAGTCCTCCAGGGACCCATAACAACTTACTGTAAATAATTCAGTAAAACAAATTGCAGGGTGGAATTTTTACTGAAAAAAGTTATTCATCCTCCACACATGAAACCAATTATTATCACCTCAAACAGCTCCCCTGGGGTCATGCCACTCACACAATCGTCAAACCATTACAACTACTGAACCGCCTTAAATTCCACAACGCCTAGCCACCCACCATTTAATCTTGCATAACGAGTTTCCTAATGAGAACTTCTTTCGCCACTTTTGAGACTCTTTTCTGCACTCAGGGAAGAAAGACTATAAACATATATTGGCTGTTGATTACAGGCTGATTCATGAACAGGTTCAACAGACTGATTAACCGCATACTGAAACTATCTGTCATGTCCAAACTGACATTTGCTTATGTATGTTTAACAAATGAACTTGTCTGCAAAGCAGTGATGTAAAAAATTCAAATAATGCATGTATATTTCTTGTGTGGAAACATCTATGTAGTGACCATTTTCCCACCTCACTTGGAGTTTATTCATGTCATTGAATGTTAATTTGTAGCATCACTCGTAATGTATTCATACATGATTGTAGCTAGGCACTAGCAAACCTAGCAGAGTCAGAGCCTGTAATGGAAGGTTTGATTCAGCCATCTAAACATCATTTTGTTCTTGTAGGAAGGTGAGTGTTCATTAGATTATGAAGTGAAGTGAAGTGTGGCCAAGCATGGTGACCTGCAGGCCTGAGACTCGAACCCACAACCTTCAGGTTCACCTTTGGGTTGCAAGTCCGTCTCTCTACAGAGACTGGATGGATGGATGCATGGATAACCACGAAGTATGTAACTTGAGCCCACGACTTAACATTTTGTGGTAACTTCATACTTAATGTGGTCTGAGATCTCAAAATTTGTGGCCATGCCTAATTAATAATTAACCATCCTGCCACCTTAGAGGTCCAGTAAGCACACCACCAATTTAAATAAATGTGTTGTGAATAACAGCTTTCTTGTTCCCTACTTGATTTTTACCCAGACCGATCACATGACTATCCATGTACTACATGTAATAATATAGAAAGAATGTTATTTATTGTTTGCCTGATATTCAAGTAGTGCAGTCAATTTTGGTAGCAGTATCCAGGAGCTGTTTCAAATAGTTTATGGTGTAGTACACATACTGTATGTTCTGAGAAGCACTACTACTACAGACATACTGTATACCTTGAGTAGACTTTGAACAAGGCTACTGTTTTTTTTTCCCCCCCAGATAAAATTATTGCAGTTTCGCTGTGTTACAGTTGCCCAGTAACATTATTTGCATTTTCGTTTCCAAGCCAGCTAAGCCGTCGGGGCATCTACTTTATTGTTTGCTCATGTGACTCTTTTATTCCCATGGCAACCTGTACTCCCTATGGACTTTCTGAGCTTCTCACTCACATTACAGTAGGATCAGACATGTGCGGTTCCTGCGTATAGCCAAACCACAGAGAAACATTTTGAATCAAAGTGTAGCTACTCTAATCTTCTGAGTGACACACTCACTGGCAAGTGTCTAGCTCTTTTGGATCATTTGGAACAGGGTCCAAACAAGGAAGCCTAAAAGAGAAAGGATGGCAGACACCCTGGAGGAGTTGAGACAACAGTGCCTGAGTAGAGGAGCTGCTGGGATTAAAGGCCTTGCAAGGCAAGATATGGCACCTTTCTTTTCATGCACATACTTACATACATGTCCACATACTATCATGCTTAGTAGTAGGTCAAAGTAGTAGACATACCAGCTGTATTGTGACATTCTATTTAGTATAGTACTTTGTGGTTAAATCATACAATACATTGGCAATGAAATGCAATATTGATGATACCGCTGTGCATTCAGAACCTTCCGCATCATGGATGATGATGGCAGTAAGTCTCTAAACCTGGAGGAGTTTCAGAAAGGTCTTGAGACCTATGGTTTGTGTGTTGGAAAGGAAAAGGCCATGGAGATCTTCACTTTAGTGGACAAAGATAGAAGTGGCACCATCGACTTCGATGAATTTCTTGAGAAACTAAGGGTAAGGGACCACCATTAAATATGTTCCTTTCTCTAAAGGTAACAAGAGTGATCTAGTTTTGCCCCAGAAAAAAAAAGTTATTAGAAACATCCAAATTATTGTGTTAGCTCATGTCAGATCATGTGTCCCCAGCCCCCTATGTCCAGTGTCAGAAAGCAGGTGATCAAACAGGCCTTCGAGAAGCTGGACCGTACCGGTGATGGAGTGGTAACTGTGCAAGACTTACAGGGAGTCTACAACAGCAAACAACACCCCAAGTACAAGAGCGGCGAGTGGACCGAGGAACAAGTGTTCCGCTCTTTTCTCGACAGCTTCGACTCACCATATGAGAAAGATGGAAAGGTGCTGCTATAGTCATTCCTCTATATCAAACACGGGACTCTAGTTCGAGTTTGGTCATTCTAAAGCTAAAAATGGTTATATGATTAATGAGTTATATCCACTACAACGTGATGATTTGGTGATTATTGGGCTATTGTTACTGAATTCCATAAACCACAACATGTAGTCTTTTAGTCGAGTAGTCTTCCTCCTGCTCTCAGCTCACCCACGCCCCCAGAAAATTTGACCACAAGTATGATTTTTGTTTGTACCTGCTCGTGGCGTTTTCTAATGAAAATCTATTATATACAAATAAGTAGAGGTGCTCATGGGGACTGGGACCCCCAGGACCCAGCAAAAATTGATATGAAGCTCATAGGACAAAGAAAAGTCACATACATGGGAGTGTGCTGGGTGCTTGCACAGTGCTGTGCAACACATTTCAACACATTCATTTATACATGTTCAGTAACTGCTTTAAACTGGTCAAGATCACGCTGATTTAAATGACTAATTATAAAGTCTTAACTGAAGATGAATGAATGAACACAATAAATGTCCTGTCTTGTGAGCTCCTATGGCAATGAATGTGGCCATTCTTTGTCCTCTGAGCTTCATATCTGGCCACAACACTCTTGAGACTTTATTACCAGGTCTTGCAGGATCCCAGTCCTTTACACACATACTGATCACTTTAATAAACACAACCTGTGCACCTTGTAGGTTTTGAGGTAGAGACTATAAATCATCTTTTTCTATGTACAGATCATCATATTATAGTTGGACTCACCATATCCTGGCAGACAGTCTGGCCCTGATACACTCATACCAGCAGCACACTGTTATCATGTCACTCTACTGTGTTGAGATCATGCTCCAGCACTCAAATGATTTGTCATTGGTGCTCTTTAAATTGACAGATGGACTACAGTCAGTAAATGTTTAAAAACAAAGTCCACAAATGTGTAGGTGCAATAGTTGTAAAAACAAATTATTATGTAGGTGAATGTACTTAAACTGGCAACTGCATGCATATATATATATATACACACACACTCCTGAACAAAATCTCAAGACCAGGGAAAATATTACAAGTATTCACACTTCGCACTGGTGGATTGTAACCAGGNTATATATATATATATATATATATATATATATATATATATATACACACACACACTCCTGATCAAAATCTTAAGACCAGAGAAAATATTACAAGTATTCACACTTTGCACTGGTGGATTGTAACCAAGTTGTAAGTATTTCTTCAAAATGCCAAAAGAAGAAACAAGAGCAAGAGACAAAAAAATAGAGGGTAGGCAATTTACTGAAAACTGCATTTAAACTCAAACACATATCAATAGTGGGTAAAACACAACTCACCACAGAACCTGCCTTTTTTATCAGCTTATTGAGTTTGTTCTTCTCCTTCTCCAACAATCCCCCTCCCCAGCAGGTAACAGCATACAAGATCACAGATGATACCACAGAATCATAAAAGGTCTTCAGCAGTACCTGACATACACCAAAGGATCTCAGTACCCTTAATAAATGAATGCGACTCTGACCCATCTTATAACCCTGTATCGCATTATCAGACCAGTCGAGCTTATTATTCAAATATACACCCAGGTACTTATATGACGTGACAATCTCAGTTTCTGACTCTTGTATATTCACTGGCGCCACTTGATGAGGATATCTACTAAAATCAACCACAATTTCCTTAGTCTTACTAGCATTAAGCCTCAGACAATTTGTTTCACACCAGTCCACAAAACCCTTTAAAAGCTCCCTATATTCACTCTCATCATGATCCTTTATACAGCCAACAATTGCAGAATCATCAGAACATTTCTGGAGAAGACAGTTTTTGGAGTTGTACTGGAAATCTGATGTATAAAAAGTAAATAAAAACGGAGCTAAAACCGTTCCTTGAGGAAAACCAGTGCTACACGTAACTACTTGAGACACACAGTTATGCATCCTTACATACTGTGGTCTATCTGAGAGGAAGTCCATTAACCAACTGACCATACTCTGGTGTAATCCAGCATTTTCTAACTTATTCTTGAGTAATGCAGACTGGATAGTGTTGAATGCACTAGAAAAATAAAAAATGTGATTCTAACGATGTTACCTATGGTCTCTAAATGACTTAGAGATTTATATAAAGGATACATGATTGCATCATCAACCCCAACACTAGTTTTGTAAGCGAACTGCACTTTATCCTCAGCAGCACACAATAGCTGCTTAATATGATTTAAGACCAACCTCTCAACAACCTTTATCAACTGAGCCGTTAAAGCTATTGGTCTATAATGTGAGAACTCAGTGGGATTAGTTTCTTAAGGACTGGTACTACACATGAGGTCTTCCATAAAACAGGTGCCCTTTCCAAGCGCAAGCTCAAATTAAAAATGTAATGAAACCCAACAGATCTGATCAGCACAGGCTTTAAGAACTCCAGCACTAACACCGTCAGGGCCTGCAGATTTCTTCTGTTTAATTCTCCTTAACCCACTTCTTACTTGTTCCACTGATACAGAAAACTTAGGAACAGACTCACAATGGGGAAAATAAGAAGATCTTCAAACTGAAGGAGGATCTAAATAGGAACTCTGCCATATACCATCTGGAAGGGAAAAAAATTAAATCACTAGATCCTCCAGTAGATCTATTAAAAAATATATTCATTTCATCCACCCACGTCTGTCTACCAGGGGCAGTATCTCCCTGTACTCTATTTCCATTACCAGACATCCTGTTTAAATCACTCCATACCTCTCTCACATTCTTCAGTTGTAACTTTTGTTACATTTTTCATTTATAACACTCCTTCCCCACCTTAATTTTAACTTTTAATCATTTCTGCTCCTGTCTATCACCCACTAAGGAGGCCCTCTTTTTTCGTGTAATAACGCCTTTAACTCAGGAGAACCCATGGCTTGTTATTTGAGTAACAGTTACCCTTTTTGGTGGGTGCTGTGTCATCAACACAAACGTTTATATAGTCTGTAATACACTCAGTTAAACTATCGATGTCCTCGTCATGCGATTTACACAGAACTTCCCAATAGTTTCAAAACAACCCATTAAAGCCTCATAGACCAAACTTTCACTGCTCTAGTTGCTGGCGGCTGCTTCCTCACAG
>CM074965.1:12305254-12323378 GCA_037577455.1 Pangasius macronema | reverse complement strand
TCTTAAACTTTTGATCAGCTGATGAACAGCCTGTTTGAGTTTAAATGCAGTTTTCAGTAAATTGCCAATCTCTATTTTTTTGTCTCTTGCTCCTTTTCTTCTAACATTTTGAAGCAGTTCTTACAACCTGGTTATGATCCACCAGCGCGAAATTCGAATACTTGGAATGTTTCCCCCGGTCTTAAGTTCACGAGTGTGTGTATATATACAAAAAATATACGCACGCATGTATGTGTGTGTGCTATATAAAACCGACTGCACATTTTTATTTTCATACAGTTCCTTGCATTAATAAATAGCAATGCAGTCTTTATACAGCTGGAGTACTGACTCAACACATGCTCCCCTCTATGGCAGGTCACTTTGGACGAGTTTGTGAATTACTACAGTGGAGTCAGCGCCTCCATCGACAGCGATGATTACTTTGTCACCATGATGCAGAACGCATGGAAGCTGTAATCACCGTGACTCTCATCTCTTCCGAGGAAGCCTACAAATTTGTAAACAGTTCCCTTTGCTAGAAACAGTGCTGATAGCGGTAATTGACATTTTTGGCTAAAACATTTCAGTTCCTGGAGTTTTAAGTTGAAGTTGCTTAAAAAAATTGCATTTGTGCAACTGAATTGTAATTTTTTTTATGCCTAAACAATAAACCAAACCTGCATTTTAACAAACCACTAAAATACTTCAATCCTTATGAGCCCAAAAAATGATTTCTATCCATGTCTACAGGAGCAGTACAATTATTTCCAGATAGTACAAAAACTTATTACATTGTACTAGTGTTCAACAATACGTGATGTATCTGTGTCACCTCCTGGTGGACACACAAATGTACTACTACACTGCTAAAAACATTCAGTTGATCCTCTTGGGTCAACTGAACAGGTGAATTATGACCCATTCCAGTTCCCAAAGATGTGCTAAGTAATAATAAATCAGCACACACTGAGTAACATTTATAATTAAAACCATTGTGCACCTTCCTCAAAGAAACAATTAAACAAAAAAATAGCCAACACTGTTAACACTGAACAAAAACACCGCTTAACGGCGTGTAAACCAAAGTTAACTGATGACTGCCAGGTTTGAATTCACAGTCAGCTGCTTTAATGTTACAAAGCACTTCGATTTTCATTGACAAATCAAGACCGATAAAAAGGTAAATAATAGACCACATTTGACATTACACAAAAAATTTATTTCAAAGCTTTTCCTTTTTTTAACTTTGATTTTTTTTTCTATGTTTTGTAAAGGAGATTGGAGACATGTTCTAGTAAATGATAATATATTCATAGAAATTTACATGAGAAGTTCTGTATTCACGTTTCTAAATGCACTCAGTATTTCACACACACAAAAAAAAAATTTCATCTCCACTGTACTGTCTCCAATGACATGGAAATGGATTTAAAAAAAAAAAAAAAAGTTAATAAAACAATAAAAAAGGTAACATATTACAAACATTCAGAATATGGAAAATAAACATGGATATCTGCAGAGATGATTTAAAATTTCAGTATTTTTTTGTTCAAATCGAAACCGAAATAACCATATCTGTCCGTAAGCAAAGCTCAAGGGCAGATCCTGGTGATTCCATAATGGTGAGGGGGCCAAAGTTAATTCCCTTTTACCTTTCTTATCTTCTTCTCAGTGGTGGAACATTGGAGAAGCACAGATCCACAATAGCACAGTCCATGTGTTGGTTTAGTCCTTTATTCATTATATCAGTAAGAGATCTAACTACCATCATAGCAGACTAGTAGGAGTACTCGTTTATGGGAAACCACTGGAAATGAGTTAGACTCAGATGCCAAAAAAAAAAAAAAAAAAAAAAAAAAAAGAGAGAATGATTGAGGTCCAGAGAGGTTTTGGGTTGAGGGCATAAAGGTACTGAACGGACGTTGGATAATTTTGAGCGATAATGTCATACAGTGGTGGTCTGAAGCCGAGCACGAGAGATTAGGAGAAAAATAATACAGTGGGTGAGGGGACAGCAAGAAATTAAAAGACAAATCCTGTGGTAGAAATTGCAGCTGTGACATGTGCCGTATCTTAACGCAGAGAGAGGCATACCCTCACACTCATCAATATGATGAGCAGCCAAGTCCAAACCCTTAAATGGAAAAGTCTGTTTCTCTTTTTTTTTTTTTTTTTTTTTTAGTTTGTTTGCAGTCCCGGAAAAAACTAAAACAAAACCAAAAACGCCAACAAAATGATAAAAACAAAAAAATATTGAATTCCAGATTCACAATAAATGTAGGAAGGGGGGGGGATGAACTACGAGTTTTAAGTGAGAGACGCTGGAGCTCTGCTACAGGGCTGGAGCTGAAGGACCCACAGCACTGGGCTGAAAGTGTTGCGGTGGTTAAGGCAGTCCACCCAGATGCCTGCACAAAAAAAAAAAAAAAAAAAAAAAAAACCCTGTTGAGCAGTTTTTAGTCAGGCAGCTGGCCAAGGTGTTATGTGCTCTCAGCTGCCGGTGCCTCGGCAGAGGTTTCAGAAGTGCCTGAGGAAGAGAGAGAGAGAGAGAGAGAGAAAAGAGGTGTTACTGTTCAAACACGTCATTCCTTTAAATGGCCTTGATAAAAAAGGAAGCATGCACAGCAGTCATGCATTACATTTTCAGATCACAAAGCTTTTAAGGTAGTTCGCTATCATAATAGTGGATTTTTAAAAAAGAAAAAGTCTAAATAGGAGTCTACAGAACCCTGTCTTTATTTATATGACATTGCATTTGAGTGAAATGATAAATAACCTTTATTTGAAATAACCTTCATTTCAGAGAAAGACGAAAATGCCCCAAAATGCTGCGTAAACTCGCAGCCTCCTTGCAGTGATTATAATCTGAATAACAATACCACGCATGTTTATTATTCTTATACATTACAAATTATTGGTACGCATCAAGTGCAGGGATTTGACTCTGACAAAGGAAACATCATTTCAGCTAAAGAAAAATGGAGGAAGAAAATACTAGTTTGGTGTAAAAGAGGGTGAAAACACACCACCAACTGGTATGTGCTGATAGATTGCCAGAAGCTGGGCCTATGGTTAAATATGTAAGGAGTAAAATACAATGGGGCATGCTGTTACAGTAAAACAATCAACTCCGCTTTGCGTCAGACTGCATCACACCACTCTGAAGTCGGAGACCAGTACGTCCCAACATGTTTTACTGCTATTATAGAACAGACATTTGCCACTGATTACAATTAATTCCTTAAATGAACAACACACAGTACCATTTATACAGGTACATTTAGTGTTATGAAACGTCCTCAAGACAAGTTAGTTCCTGCTGTGACTTTCGTTATGATGGCTATAAACAAACAGTCTTCCCGCACCAGCCTCTCTCTTTCGTTTCTCTTAAAATCCATAAGACAAAAAAAAAATCAGTTGTCATTTTCCCTAGAAAGCAGTTTACAGAAAGCCTCACCACATCAACATTTCACCTTCTTTTGATAAACGGTAAAATGTTGAACATTGTAAATGTTCATTAGCCTTAGATTATATAGCGTTGTTATAAAAACATATTAGAGCAAGCGCATTAATATAAACCTGCGATGTGAATTAGAGCTGGCACTACTGTCAAAGCTGCTGTTATTGAAAATTAATCAACAACTTCTGAATAATCAGATTTGAGAATAGAATCAGATTTATTAGATTTGAGATCAGAGAATAGAATCAGCTGTGTGAAAGGAAGCAGAGGCAGGGAGAGGCGTACCGCTGGCGGTGGTATTTCCTGTAGGGGCGATGTTGCTGCTGCTGTTGTTTTTAGCAAGCTCGACGTCATCATCGCTGTCATCTTCATTGGATTGCGTGATCTCGGTGTGGGGCGGTTCGGCCGTGCTCTCTGCCTCTTGCTCAGCGCGGCTCCGCAGGGCCAGGATGCGGTGGTGGAGTGCTGCCGCCAGCTGCCCTGCATCCTTCGAGCTGGCCTGCAAGAGGAGAGTCGCATTTATCAGGGTATACCTCGTCAAAACACACTGCAGAAGACAATCTCAACACCGGTTATGGTGATTGCTTTTGTATCGAATAAATGAGCCTCATGGAAACATGATCCCAAGTCAAAATTATTGCATATTTGCCTCAAATAGAATTTAATAGAATCGGTTTTGCACACACGAGATCACTGTTAAGGGTGAAGATACAGGCATACAGATTGCATGAAGCTAATTTGTCATGAGCTTCCAATATTTGTTAAATTAGTTATCTTGCAGTGCAAAAGGCAGGAAAATCAGGACACAAAACTTGGCCGACTGACCGACTTGTCTCGAGGACAGCTGTAAATCTGAATACATGAGATTTCCCTCAAACCATTCCTTCAGTGGGGCGAACTGAAATGTCTTGACAATCAAATGTATTAGAACAGAGAAACTCGTTGACTCTGAAGCGTAGGGTTTCACTCAACACTTCAACCACTGCACTACTATTTTTAGCTTCTGTTCTCCAGTTTGGGGAATGTTTGATTGTTTCTAAAACAAGCTGCCATTTCTGTAATAGGGAATTAAAAAAAAAACAGATAAGGAATTTACTTTACAAAGATTTACTGCATTCCTTTGTGTATAAACAGACTGTGTCTACCAGTGAAACTATCAGATCCTACAGAACCTCAACAGACTAGGTTACACTAGTTACAGACTATGGGGATTAAATAGCAACCAACATTCATGAAACATTCTGAAGAGTTAGTATTTTCTACAGTTTCATTCTGCATGGGTGTGTACATTCTAACGCCTTCTTACACCTAATATTCAAATTGAAAGATCCGACATGTCTAAATATAAACAGCACTTGCTTCTCTTGGAACAGTAACCGACACACACAGGTGCTCAGCATACCGATATGAGGAAGACCTTCACTCCCTGGTCCTCTGTGTCCATGGCAGTGATGCGGACGCTCTTCTCGCTGGCCTTGTCCACCTGCATCTGAGGCCACAGCTTAGTGTTCAGAATGAGCCGCAGACTGCCCTGGGTGCGCATCACTGATTAATAACAAGTGGAGAAAGGAAAAGTTAAAGGACATATAGGATGAGAAGCGACATTTCTATTACTCGAAAATCAAAACGCTTTCAAAGCAACAAAACACTGACGCTCTGACCTAGCCTGGACTGTAGTGTGCCGTCGTCGGTAGAGGCCATGTCGTTGAGCCTCAGCAACCCTCGACCTCGCTCGATCCAGGACTGAGCTGGCTTATCAAACACGAACAGCTTGCACTGCATCTGTGGATCAAAGACAAGACGAGGGGGAAAAAAATGAATCCACATTTTACACTCAGAGCTCCAGCAACCCGATGTTCCACTGTTTTGGACCAAATCCAAAACAGGTGCTTTTTTTAGGAATGTGAAAAATGACTTTAACTGACTGAAACAAATCAGCTACATTTCCTCATACTCTTATTCTGTATGAAGCACTGTGTGTGTGTGTGTGTGTCAATCTGAAAGTGGCCGTTTACCTGCAGCACATTGCTCTCTGCTTCCTCCCCAGTGCGAACCTCCACTTTCTCCAAAATGCACTTCTTGGCTGTGGCTTTGGTGTACGCTGCTGCCGATTCCTCTAGAGATTCTGTCACGCTGTGATCTGGACACACACAGTATTTAGATGCACCTTGAATAGGAGTAGAGTGAGGGGATTCATATTTTTTTTTATTAAGATTATTTTACAGTCAAATTAAACCCTGAGTAATAATTATTAAAGAGTGTTTTAACCAGGGCCGAATGATATAAATGAACTGAGCCCTCCCTCTCTTTCAAAAAAGTAAAAAATAAACAATTAAAATAACACAGTTTTTGACATCCACATCATCTTATTCACTGTTGGCAAATGGCTAAGTGGATTATTTCAGACTATTTGTGGAACCAAGAACAGCAATGCCAACTGTTACAAGGAAAAATACACACAATGGTATGAAGCAGAGGCTGATTTCCTTCTAGCCCAGACTGTAGATTCACATAGTCTATCAGTTACATTCATGCAGATGATTACACTTGATGAATCTCCCCTAGATGTGGTGTGCAGAATAAACATTTCTCGATCACTGCTATTTTAGAATGCACTGGACTTTTGTAAACTAAGTTTTACGTGGTTTGAATCAAATAGCTAATGGCAAGTGCAGCTTTTCGGAGAGAGACATTGGCATGCTTATGGAACTGAAATACTTGAAAAAGCATTCAGCATCACGATTAGCCCTCACTGATTATAATGACATTTTTTTTTTTTTAAATGTAGCTGAAAAACTCTAGGAGTACTCACTCTTTTCTGGGGTGGTCTCCTGTGACGAGGGTTCTGATGCTGAAGCTGTGTCTTTACAGCCCTCTGCTGTTGATTCACCACCTTTTGGAGGACTCTGAAACACAACCGCACATACACACAATTCTCAGACTCACTCATGTCAGGTTGTCATGTCATAAAAACTACAGCATACCACTACTTTGTTTTTCAAACATTTAGAAGCCAGAACCACTAGGTAGTGCCAACATTTTTGTAATAGTGCATCCATCTTACCAGCACTCGCTCTGACATGTTCTGGCCAAACACAAACTTGGCTCCTTTGTCTGTGTTGTTCGTGGCATTCAGAGAGCTGGAAAGCCAAACACGCACAGAATTAGACAATTACAGAGAAACTGCTATTTAAATCAGAAACCAAAGACCAAAAAAAAAAGACCAACAGATGGATGGGAGTCACCTTGAAGTGCCCATGTACTGCAGGAAGTAATTAGTACTCCCAGACTGAGAGTCCTGCGTGGCGTTAGATTCACTGACTGTGCTGTTCTCATCCAACTGCCGAGAAAATGAGATTTAAACATTTCATATTCAATCATTAGGGGTTGTGACTTGACCAGCGCCCACAAGTACTCACTGACCTTTGCCCTTTCTTTGATATTCTGCCCAAACACGAAACCCGGGTCAACCACAACATCCTTCTTTTGTGTGCTCTCCTCTGTCTTTCCTAAGTCATCCTCTCCTCCTTCCTTGTCTTTCTTCTGCAAGAAAGTTACATTTCAGCAACTGAATTTTTACAAAACAAGTGATGCAATTTAAAATAACCATACGGCCAGCTAAAATAACTGAATCATTATATACTGTTTGAGTTGGGAGTGATTTTAACAGTTTTTTTTACTGATTTACTAAAACACAGTTTCCTTAAGCGAAAGAAATGCGCATAAAACTTCACATGATAACCCAATAATTACAGTAAGAGACAATCGAAAGTATGTGTACGTGTTTATGATCCAGTGTGTTGACATTACAACAGTTTTAAAAAAAAAGTCTCACCGGTGATTTGTCTGAGCTCTCTGTGTTGTTCAGGAAAATCGCCCGGCCTTCTGTAGCTGCCTCTGAAAACTTGCCCACTCCATTTGTTCCGCAGCTCGAGTCTATTAGGGAAACGTCATCAGTTATTGCTGCATATTAGCTCGAAATTAAACGCGGCTATACAGAGCATATCGGATTTCAACCGGTCTTTAACTAAAACGTGATTTACTAAAACACTCCATAATGACACTTTTACAGCATGCTAGCTTTATGCCACAGTCATGTCCAACAACCTATATTTTACACAATTAGACACTTTATATGGTCACTACAGCCACTGTGCCATTCAGTGGGCTGCGCAACATTGCACTGTGTACAATACTGTGCCTTGCTTTGAATACACTGCAATGTGTGCGATAAGAACAAGTTTGATATTGTGACTCGTCTCTCACTGTGACTGCCTGCATGTGGAGGTATTACTATAGCTATTACTATAGTCTTTAGTTCTGACTTAAAAGCTCACAACATGGAAAAAGAGACTGCAAACACACTCACTAGCCCACACCAGCACTATATAAATACAAGTCAAGTCAAGAGGCTTTTATTGTAATTTCAACCATATCTAGCTGACGCAGTACACAGTGAAATGAGACGTTTCTCCAGAACCTTGGTGCTACATAAAACAACAGTCACCTCACACAACATAGAGTTACAGAACACAGAGCTGAGGACTAGACTAAGTTGTCCTAGCCACATAAAGTGCATCGTGTGCAACCTAGTGCAACACAAAACAGTGCACAACAGACAACATGAGACAGTGCAGGACAAGTACACAAACACAAAATAGCAGAAACCAGCAATCCAGACCTACACTGACCAATAAACAACTAAGTGTAACAAAAGCACTGAATGCTCTGCAAACAATCGCACCTTGTGGAAGGTTACTTAGAGTATTCATGCCAATTAATGATCTTTTATTTATATATATTTTTTATTTTTTTCCCCTCAAAAGCCTTTACACTGAAACTAATAAAACAGACAGCACTAATGAGCTAATTAGCTCTATGTAATTAAAGGACCCAGAGGAACAGCAGGCTGGTATGAGTGTACTCACTGCTCTTGCTGGGCTCAGAGAGGGTCTTGATGGGTGGAGCCTGCAGGACCGCAGGTCTCAGGACGCTGCGTTGCTGCTCCTTGGGTTTCTGACTGGGTACACCTGAAAAACAGCCTACTAATGGATTGGAACGGAAACCGAACATCCTACAAGAGCCAGCCAGTGCTGGGAATCTACAACACAAACTACAGCCCAAGTCTAAGGAGCTGAAATTCAATGATGATTTAACCAGTGATATTACTGTATTTAAGTGCTCTTCCTTTTTCTTTTTTTTATTATTATTCAAAAGCAACCATAGCTTAACAGCTTACTAGATGTGTATATGACAACTTGTCAAAAATATTGTAGGTACTGGGAGACAAACAGCTTATGTAATACATACCCATTTATTTTATGTTATTCTACTAATATACAGTCAGCTCCAGAAGAATTGGTATCACAGGGAAGCATTTTCTTACATCTAACCACAAAGCTACTGCGATTTTGACAATAACTGGGCAGATCAGACAAAAATACAGCTTTTGGGCAACAAGCACTGTATTCTGGATCTCATCAAGAAGTAAAGTATTAAATGCAGGCGTGCCAATTGTTTTCTCTCGTATTTCCAGTCTGAGGTCAAGCTACTTAAATCATACATTCTTCTACTTCCAAAACTAAGAGGAGAATCAGGCTAAACTCGAACAAAATCCAAATGCACAATTTCATAGAAAAATTAAATGAAATAGGTTTCACTGATTTTGTGTATGAAAGCCACCAGCTCAATGCTCACGTGTCAAATATATGTTAGGCAAATCTATATATGCGCATTAATTTAATTAGCGTATCAATGTACAAAGTCTTTATGTAGACTGTGCTTTTTTTTTTTAATCTATTTTAAGTACATCATGCAGTGGGGTTTCTTTTACTAGTTTAGCCTGCAGACCTCGGCCAATCTTTGTTGATATTCAGTTAAAAAAAAATAAATCCCATCACCAGTACTACGCATTGAACTGGCAACAGCAGTATGAGCATCTGTTGTTTGATGTAAAACGTGACTCATGGGTGATATTTCCAGTATATCTTCAATGACAGTCGTACAAACCTTAATCCCTGGTGGCACTGCATTAGTTAAGTGAGGTGACTTATCTCCACCATCATTGAAACGACAATCGACATGAAACCTTTACAAATACACCCCTTGCACACGACAGCCCTTCTTGTTCTTGTCTGACTTGAACATTAAAGTTTGTTCAATTCTCCCTGCATGGAAAGAGTAGGTCTTACCTGCACTCGGTGCTTGACCATGGATCAGAGTCGGAGGTTTCAACCGAAATCCAACTGGCTTCTCCTCTAAAAGGGTCAGAGCGGGAAAGAACCAAAAAAAATACAGGGTTAAATCTGTTTGGTTTTTTTCTCCATTTGTCTTAAAAGAAAGCCCTGTTTTATCACTTTATAGACAATTCCATTACAAGAAAATGAGCCTTTGGCCTCAGAAACCTACTTTAGCACATTCCTGCACTCTCAGAAATGGTAACTGGGCACATTTTGGTTCTGGCTGCCTGACTGCTCAGAGAAGCAATGGAAATAGAAAGCTTCTCTTATATTCCTCCCTACTTCACCAATAAACGCATTTTCTGGGTGGTGTACAAACATCATAAAGCATGTCACAACTAATGTCATGAACATGAGTCATGCGCTGACGAGTGTTTGAGATGATTTCAAAATAGCAAAACTACTCTGTTCCTGTCTTTCCAGTGCTACATAAAACTAGCTGAGTAGGGAAGAGAATATTGCAAAGACTTCTCACACAACTGAATCACAAGACCATTAAATCAGAAACATGGACAGGAAGCTGCAGAAAATATGAAATACAACGCATGCAGCATACAAAAATAAAATGCAAAAGAGTAATAAAAAAAAAAAGATGAAACTAAATGTTAAGTATCTCATTGCATGGGCAAGCGCAATCAACAAGGAGTCACGTCAAAATGTATTACAGTCAGAGAACCGAGTTGTGTCTGCCTGATACAGAGCTTCAATTTGCCTCTTTTTATTTGGATTGCCACGTAAACTTCAAAACGTGTTTTTACAAACAACACGCTGCATCAGTTACAAAGACAGCCTGAATTATCATTCTGTAAATATGAACAGGATGACTGGATGGACTAGACAGGGAATTTAATCCTGGCACTGTGCTTTAATTGTTTGTATTAGCCTGAAATGTGATTAAGATGAGTCTGTTACACCATTTGGAGTATGCAGTGAGGCACCTGACGTTTAGTCTTGGCTCATTTGAGGCAGAGCCCGGTTAAGTACAATATACCTAAGTGGAGTATATTTCAAGATGGATTACGCTGCATTCTGTCAAACTCCTGCTGGTTGTCTTCTTAGTAGACGGGTTATGTCACGTGAAAAGGTTTTGGTTTTCATTTTAGTGCCATACGCAGGTCATTAATAAGTGCTGCATCTGGCATTACTCTACGATAATGATATTTAATCGGGACCTTTTTTTTTAATTAAGGTAACTTCATAACAAGTGGACCAACTATCTTTAGTACTGGGCAACTAATCAGAAACCCAAGTCAATTAAAACCTCTATCACTTCATGGTGAACTTGAATGAGATTAAAATAAAGCAAAACAGTTTAAATCTACTGACTTGCATTAGCTAGTCATAGTAAGATGGTAATAATATGTTCACATGCTCAATTACCTGGCTCTGAGTCCGAGTTGCCTGTTGGAGACTGACAGAAACTTGACGGCATAAACACATTATTCTTGGAAACTGCAGCAGGACACACACACACACACACACACACACACACACACACACACAGAGAGAGAGAGAGAGAAAGAGACATGGAGTGTGACTACGACAGCACGATGAGCCAACATTTCTGACAGATGGCTGGTTAACAGTTGGCACCGAACTGAAGTCACATCAGAATAACACACTGCTGAAGTGCCAAGTAGTTCGTAGCGTTGCAGAGAGGAAACAGAACTGAAAGATTTGAGGTGCTTCTCACTGACAACAATATTTGCATTAGCATGACATTTACATAAATACACATCAAGGCTGTCAGACCGGAGTACAGGAGCAAGGCGTCAAATTATGAGCAAATCATGAGCTTCTCTGTGTGATGTTACAGTTGTTGCGTTACCTGAATGTGCAGGTGGGAACTGTGTTAAGGACGAGGTTCTCTCTCTCTTCACTGGAGGACAGTATTCTCCATCCTCCCTGTCTGAGTCTAAAGACAAGACAAATCCACTATAATCCCAGATGCTTACAGGATTACAGTCACTTTTTGGCATGCACAGCTTAACTCAGATTTGTCTGTAATATCTACCCCCCAAACACATGATTAATGGAGGAGTTCACCCAAAAAAAGCATACTTTTGGCATCTGAGGATTACTAATTCATTAATCTTCAGCAACCGTTTGGGACCCGGTGGACTTGGAGCATATACGCAAGTGGGATACCAGTTCATCCCATGCACACTTTCAAACACTCATTCACACCCAATGGCAATTTGGAGTAATCAATCCATCTAGCAGCAGAAGTAGGAGGAAACCAGGGAACCCAGAGGAAACCCACACAGACACAGGGACTACATGTGTAACTCCACACAGGCAGTAACCTGAGCTCAGTATTGAACCGGGGAATCCTCGAGGCTGCACCACCGGGCCACCCTTGCTATTAACTAATGATTTACCAAATTTACCAGCTTAAATTCTGCAATGTGTTATCAGGTTCTATCTAGTAGACTGCTAAACCATTCAACAATCCGCTTAAATGTCCGTTAAGCGCCACACTTTCTTATTGTTATCATTAGCCAATCTAATGTTTCCTATATCTGAAATAAGCTCAAGAAGGGAATTTCATCTTGAACGTACGCTCTGTGTTATCAAACAGGAACACATCTCTGTTTGTACTTTGCATGACCAATTTGACTGGAGTGGTGAAGAACTTCTCCGGTTCTTTAATGTCACCCACTGAACAAATCGTTGACAACAGAGCATTCGGCGCATCCCTAATCGATGTTAGAGTTTTTGTAAAATCAAGATCATAGTTTGTAACACAATGTACTGAGCAACTCTAAATGCTGCCTGAGATGGATTAAGCAGACGTACCTTCCCCATCTTCTGCACTGGACCCATCAGCAGATCGCTGCAATGGAGAAAATAAGCCATGAGAGAGATATTAACAACTAGAAAATATCTAATTGCAAGCCTAACCAATACTGCAATTAAAGTTTCCATATATTATGCTCCTATCAACCATCTACCAAGCATAATAATAATTGTGATCTGGTTCCCATGTGGAAGTCAAATGAACTGATTACTTACTGCAGATGCTAGCTTTTTTGTGTCATAAATTGTCAAAAAAAATTATGTCAGAATTGTCATAAATTAAAGAAAAACACAAAAAGTTAGTGGTGAATAAAATTAATTTGAGGAACATTCAGAATGTGTTTTTGTACACGTTTGACCAAAACACAAACACCCAAGCATAGATCTGCATAAAGCTCAATAAATCGCAGTACAAGGCCAAATATTTCCTGCTTGCAAGTAACTAAAACAATTGACTAAGCTTCCTTTGTGCCGAATCCCATACAGTCGACTGTGCCAACAGTCAGCCGAATTTGGACCGCACAGTGTGGTGATGATCCCCCTGCCGGGCCAGGCCATCTTGTCACCATAGATACTGTTCCAATGGCTGACAAGGCCAACAGAACCATCATCATCCAAGTCCCCAAAAAAACAACAACAAAAATAACCCAAAAACACTCTCATATTCCCCCTTGCTGTTTGCTACACACCACCTTGTCTGACGGACAGTCTACTGATCCAAAAGGCTATGAAAGCTCAAGGCTTTCCCAAGTTTGTTTCAGTCGACTCGCAGAAGCAGTTCTGACAAAGCATAACAAACTCTACACTTGAAAAGCTAGATAGCAGAGATGACTCCATAAAATAACCTGCTAAATTAAATAGTGGCTTTGCACTAAAAGGATATTATAAAAGAATTTCACTGAGCTGTACCTGTTTATATGACAAACAAATAAATCATCTTCTTGCCTATATGATCTAGCTAGCTCAAATCTTGGAACCTCGGATAAAAAGGACCTTAAGGGACCCGTAACAGGGATGACGTCTGAGGATTGCTAGTGGATTTCAACAACGGCAAACCCAAATTCAGATCAGGTTCATCTGACAACTTGGAAGCAATTGTTGGTTTAGTTGTTGTATGGACAGCTTCTGATTGGTGGAACTGCGTTACAAGCACTTCACATGCTCACTGTTATTGGACTGAATTTGCCCGCAACATTTGATATCAACGATGATTGTTACTAATGTTTATAATTAAAATCACAGCTTTTACCATTTAAAATTAGATAAATGATTAATATTACTAACACAATGCCATCACCCGAGCAACAAGCCATGACCATTAAAACACTACAGACTTTAGAGCCCTTCATAACCTCTTCAACCAAAACAAATGAACTTTATGCTGGGGCCCAACACGCATGAACTAATGGAACTTGCTAAGCCACATCAAAGGCTCCACATTAGAAATGATGAACTAAGGTTATATTCACTGAACAAAAAGCAGAATCTAATTATTCATCAGACTTATTTCTCAGAGAATGTCAATTTCCATTTTACCGACCTTATTTGTTATGCAAGTCATTATGGCAAAGTAGCTTTACATAGAGGCGTCCATGTTGAGACCACAAAGATCAGTGGCAAGAACAACCACTGGGAGCATCCAGGACATAACATGTAAACCCATCCTGCTCTCCATACCTCCAGATAGACAAAAACTAGAAAAAAAAAAACATTCAATGAATCAAAATCGGGCCTACCTTCTGTGCCTTGTCCTTTTGAAACACAAACACTGGAGGAGCTATGGCAGGCTTCTCTCCTAAAAAAAAAATAAAAAATAAATAAATAAAAATTGTTTTTTCAAAAATCACAAGTCATTAGGTTAAGAATGTAATTCGACATGACCAATTAACAACACCAGAGTCATTCAATAACTTTCATAAGTATACTTCCTGTTCATAGCCATAACAAGAAGATCAAACACGTAAAGTCTGGTGGTTATGGTGATTTTCAACAAAAGGTTGAGAGGACAATAACTTAATCCATGAGCACGACTGTTACTGCTTTCACTCTCAAATTTACAAAGTGTGCATGGACACTTCAATTCATCCTGCTTGCTTGCAACCTTTTCTCTGATCAGCCATTCTCAGAAGCTGTCTGCCAATCACAAAAGCTTACAGATCCCGACCAATGAAATTGCTTCTATTGTCTTACATTGTCATTGGTAGATGAAAGCAGAGGTTAAACAGACCCAGCCCCTGTTCCAATGGCAGATGGGTTAATGCTTACATGTTAAGCAGAGTGCATGACAAAATCTCCAAATCACTGAACTTGTCACACTACACAGCTTTAATCATGTGTCATCAGTTGTTTTGTGGACATACGGGTATACTTGGTATACAGTGTCTCGCAAAGATTCTGCATGATCTTTCGCCTGGAGAGATCCCTGCTGAAGCACGCCTTATCCACAAATCCACTTTCTCACGAAAATAAACGAGTGCTATCTATCATGTGGCTTCACGACTTTGTCACTATTTTGTTCAAAAACATGAAAAGAGGGATAAGAGAAAATACCAAAGAGTAGGAAGGAACAGGCAGTGAGGATTGTCTGTTCTGCAAAGAGAACTGGCTATTTTTATTCTGTGCGCCAGCAGGAATCCTGTCATGTTTGTTTTTATTTTTGCTGTTCTTAACAACCATGAGTATAACATGCCAAATAATTTCTTAGAGAATTATTACTGTGCTTACATTTGCCCTTGCCCTCATCCTTAAACATGAATAGATGGATGATAATGACCTAAGTCCCTAGACGACGCGTACTGACGTCTACTTAAGTAAAGGAGAAAATGAGAGTAACCGACAAACAGTAAACTGTGCTTGCAACTACTTGCAGCTTGATTTATCAGGAGGAAATCAAACATGGCAATATCAGACCCCTGCTGATGGCTCTCAGAGGTAGAAAATTTCATTGCTGAACTGTTCACACGAGGGAGGGAGGAAGTTTGGGGGGGTTGGTCGCTGAGACAAAATTAGCTTGCTACGGAGAAATCGGACCTAAAATCATGTAGTGTGGTGACTGAAATTTGATGAGTTGAAAACCTTCGTTTTAATTTTAGTGTCTATGAATTTAGGCCCACGTCGCTACGTTTTATGTGATGTGCATCGTGGAAATATGTGATATCAGCATTCTATTAATTATGCATATAATTCATAATTTGCACTGTAATGCAGTTGGCTAATACCTAAATTTTCAAAGCAAGCACCTCCAGTGACCTCTAAAGTAAACTTTTTTAATGCACTTGCAATGACCCATGGTCTTAATAAAACTCTGGCACGGTTAAGAGGGATAAGAATACACATCCCAATTTGTAAATAAACAAAGACACATGATCAGCCTGACCCTATCTGGTATTTTTGACAGCAGTAGTAATACATCTGTTGCTGTAAATGAAAGCGGATACTATACGACCAGGCTCAGTCAATGTGGTTGAAATCACTGGTGTAAACGTGGACAGATTAGAAATCCCAGCAATGCTTGTTTGTGTATATATTACATATAAACAGAATGAATATATTACACACACACACGATATACAAGTCTAGGGTATTGGCGGCCCACTGGTGAACTTTGCGTTCAGCATAAAAAGTGATAAAACTCTTGTGACCACTACTGTCACTTGTGGACATGCACTAACCAACGGTTTTTTTTAGTAGCTAGATATAGCTTCTAAAACTTGGCAGATTAGCAAAGCAAGCTGCTTGTACTAGCGGCATACACTGACCAGAGGCACCAACAATCTCTGCTACTTCCTTCCCTTTTTTTTTTTTTTTTGGTAATGTCTCTATACATATTTATTGAGTCTTTGTAGGACAGGATAAGATGAAACCATGGATATACCTTGCACGTTTTTCTTTCATTTTCGTGTGTCAGACAAAAAGAATTTAAACTAACGGCAGGTAGGCACTAATGTTGTGAGTGAGGGGGGCTGAAGAAAAATGTCAGACCACCCACACACCCTGTAATTGCTCAAAAGAATAATTTTATTTATTTTTATTTTGTATAGCGCTTTTAACAATGGACATGGTCACAAAGCAGCTTTACAGAAATAAATGGATTCAAAAAAATATATTGTAAATACGTGAATTTATCCCTAATCATGTCATAACTAACACAGAATTGAGAAAATCTCATTTCAAAAGGTCACTTGCTGCACTGTCGCCGAAATCTCAGCTCCGTCTCGCACACGTACACGGAAAATTAACGGTCGTCTCTTGCTTTGCCACTTGGTAATGTGAAAGTAGGGCAACATATTACCAAAATGTTTTTCATTTCCGCTTAAACAGTGATCAAAATGATTAGCCGTGAAATGCAATGGGGATAGACTGTAAATCCAGATTAGCTAAACTTCAGCTACCAAGCAACACCACAGGGCAAGTCTTAAATGGCTTCCTATTGGTCATACAGTGGATATAAAAGGTCTACACACACCTGTTATAACTGCAGGTTATGTTAAATCTTTTTCCACCTTTAATGTGATATAGCTACCAACAAAATTCAGTTGAAACTTATAATAACCTGGCTGCGTAACAACACACCTTAACTAATACTTTGTTAAAGCACCTTTGGCTTGTAATGCAGCACTCAGTCTTTTGGGATGAGAATCTTCCAAGTTAGCATGTCCTAATTTGGCAGTTTTATGCCACTCTTCCTCGCAAAAATGCTCCAGATCAATCAATCTGCCGGGGGATCTTCTGTGCACAGGCCTCTGATCATCATCATCATCATCATCATCTCCAAAAGCCAATCCTTTGCTGACTTGGATTTGTACTTTGGGTTGTTATCATGCTGGAAGGTGAAATTGTTCAACTTCAGCTGTCTAACAGAGTCCTGCAGGTTTTGTGCCAAAACATACTGGTACTTGGAGCTATTCATGATGCCTCTATCTTGACTAGAGCCTCAGTCCCACCTGAAGAGAAGCAGTCTCATAGCATAATGCTGCCACCACCATGCTTCACCATGAGTATAGTGTTTTGGGTAATCAGATGTCTTGGTTTTGCACCAAACATCTTTTTTTTAGATTTAAGCTCAAAAAGTTGTCTCTTGGTCTCATCAGACCATAACACATTTTGCCACATGGTTTGGGGTGATTTATACGGGCTTGGATGGTTTTATTTTTCAGTAAGAAAGGGCTTCTATCTCAGGTCTACCCCACCCCATTGTGCAGACGTAAAGAATATGAGAGACTTTTGCCATATGGGAGTAACTGTAAATAATTGCAGATATTCCTGCAGCTCCTTTAATGTTGCCGTAGGTCTCTTGGCAGCCTCACTGATATGTTTTCATCTTGTCCTTTTGTCAATTTTGGAGGTCACGTCACTGTGGTGTCCTATTTTCTCCATTTCTTGATGACGGCTTACACAGTGTTCTCCTCATTGATACCTTTCCACAGCGAGATCCCGTACATGCTTTGTAAGCTCTTTGTGAAACATGGCTTCCATGGAACCATGTAGGATGAAACCACAATGATGTCAAGAAAATCCTACAGAAATATTTAAACATATCTTTATTGATGGAGTGAAGTGGAAGTGAAGTGAAGTGACTTTGTGGCGAAGTATGATGACCCATACTCGGAATTTGTGCTCTGCATTTAACCCATCCAAGTGCACA
>CM074965.1:12285673-12305208 GCA_037577455.1 Pangasius macronema | reverse complement strand
GGTATTGAGGGTGGCAGAGAGCGCTGGTCATTCACTCCCCCACCTACAATCCCTGCCGGACCCGAGACTCGAATCCATGACCTTTGGGTTCACCTTTGGGTTACAAGTCCTACTCTCGAACCATTAGGCCATGACTGGTGTATGACGATTACTTCTGAACGTGAGTTTAAATGTGATTGTGCTCAGAATTAACCAATCACATACCCAGTATAAAAAGGTGTGCACACTTGTGCTACCAGGTTGAGTTTTTTTTTTCCTTTTGCTTTCCTAAAATGTTTCAATTTCCACATCTGTCGGTTGTTATATCACATTAAAAGTGGAAAAAAAAATCTGGCATCTTGAGTTCATTTTTAAATCACAAAACCTTGCAATTTTAACAGATGTGTAGGCTTTATATCCACTGTATATGTATGTGCATGACACTGGGTGTAGAAGCTGTTATGTTTATGTTTTCAGAGGTCTCGCCATGGTCATGCCTGAAGACAACAAACTCTTGGCTTTGCAAAGAAATTAACCTTTCTGAACTGACAGATAGACAAGAAGAGACACTTTAAGAGTCTACCACGTCAGAATGTGCAGCACTTTTACATCAAGTTATGTTTTAAAACAAATGCAAATACACCATGTCTCAGTTTGAACAGCTCTACTGGTAAACAAACTTCTTACAGTCTTTTTTTTTTTTAATCTAGTTAAAACCTCAAACCACTATCTGGCACTCAACCAATGCCAGGTGAATGCGGATAGACGAGTCTGCACAAAGATGGATCTTGACAGCTCGTCAATCAAATAACCTGCAAGCCTACTTTACGGTTACGTTTTAGCATAGCGCTTAAGAGTGCTTTCACAACTATTAGTCAATTCGTCTGAGTCAGAGTGAAACTGATAGTTTATACAACCCAGAAAGCAAAAAAAAAAGGCTGGTTGAGGGGTGCGTAGGGATGAAAACGTACTTGTAAATCTCTTTCCTTCGTCAAACGTACAGCGATGGAAAATAGAACACAACCCTTCACCCCTATCGCCAAGCACAGCAAACATGGCATAAGATAAATATATGATTATATAAATAAATCAGCTGTAGTTATTGCACCCAGCATTTATTTTTAAATTTTGCTTGTAGGTCTAAATAGCCAGAACACATTACATTTCTGCAGCTCTGTCTTTGGGCTCGGTTTGTGCCTCGTGGGTCAGTTTAGCAGCTCGCATTTCCAAAAACATTTTTATGCAACCAAAACACAGCGTCTTTGATTCGCTTCTTGCAGTTGGCTCAAGTCACTTTCTCAGTGCAGCTGAGCCACGCTAGAGTTCGGCTTGAACCAGACCAAGACCTCGTCACTCAGACGGTCTCCGAATGATCGTTCTAGTCCAAGTGTGAATACAGTGCTCTCACCTGCATAAATGAAATACACCACAGGGGGGAAAAAATACACCAGGGTTAAATTCAAAAGGACTAACCACTTCATGAATGCATAGAAAAAAAAAAAAAACACTGCTGCCTGCATTTTATTTATATTTATATTAAAGCTGCAGACAGCAATTCTTGGACCCGATAAACAAAAAGAAAAAAATAAATACTGGGTGTTATACACAAAATATTTTCAGCTTGGACTGGGTGATTTAACAAAAATACTGTAACAATACTGGAAAACATTTGTATGACACGCGATATGTATTACGATATACAATTTGGCTAACTGCTGACAAAACAGAAATGCGGCATTCAAACTGTAAAAACTGATTAACCGAGTTTGATGACATTTATTTAGTGTCTACAAAAACTAAACTGACACTGAAAGTGAGGGAAAATAAAAACAACTCAGTAAACATTTAACAATTTAAAGATTAAGTGACTTCAGCTACTTCCACCGAGTTCCATTTAGTTTGTAATTATTTAAAAAAGTGTTATACAGTTATAAAAAATATAGCACGATACCAACGATCTCGGAGAAGGGACGTAATTTAACACAAAATTGATATATTGTCATAACGCCCTATTTTCAGCCATGTATGTCCACTTGGCCAACATTTGCTGGGTTTTTTTTGTATGAATTTTTGCTCTGACCCGGACTCACCCTGATTGAGACCCTTAGTAACTCATAGCTATTTTTCTCCCCCCAAGAAACTGGTATTACTTTTTACTATTCTAGATTCAGATATGACCAAAATTAGAAATGTTCTTGGCATATTTTCTCCATCAGATTTCACTGGTGTTGCTTTTTAACACAAACTATGGACTGAAGTGTGTGTATACTAGGATGTTCTGTCTGTGGTCACCTGGATACACACTTCTCTAAAGAAGTGACACTGGTGTGCAAATAGTTTATGGATGCTCTCAGTTTTTGTGTACTCTTTAAGCACTGGTTTACACTGACCCCCACACACACAGAGAGAGAGAGAGAGAGAGAGAGAGAGAGAGAGAGAGAGAGAGAGAGAGAGAGGCAGTCGACATTATTGCAGCGATACTTTTTAAGATTGGCCAAAGCAAAAATGATCTCACCACTAAGTAATGAACCCAGAGCTGGACTGGATGCTCATGTGCAGAAGAGTTTTCATTACACTCCGAGCTCACAGCCCGATTTAGCAGCATTCACCTTCCTTACCCAAGTAACCAGCAGTACAGATGACTGGCCTGCACAGGAGATGCTAATATCCACTGATCGGATGCTGTACTTGTATTGCAAAGGCATAAAGTGATGCACAAAACGGTTACACACACACACAAAAAAAAAAAACCTGTAGTGCAAATCATGACTCAAATGTGCATGTTCCTAACCACTCCACCCCACGTGAACGACACCTACTCGAACTCATTTACACCACCGAGCAGCGTGTTACTGCATTCAGATCCATCCTCCAAAACCTTTAACTTGCGTACAGCACCGATTTCTTCAAATCACTAAACCCGCTGGAGTGCACAGGAAAGCCCATTTCCATTGCAAATGTAGCGAAGTTACAAAATCAGCGCCAAGCTGAGTGGTCCATTTCACTTCCCAGAGAGATCTCAAGCTGCCATGTGATCTAAGCTTAGCTTCATGCCTCAATAATACCTCAATCTCGATCGTGTTTATCCCAAAAAAAAGGAGAAGAAAGAAAGAAAATGCACATGTTGCGCGTGCACATGTCTGGATTGTCTGGTTCGTCAATTTAATGATCTAGCAACATCTAGCTAACATTTAATTGTTTACATCGCTGTATCATTATAATCAACACTGAGACATTCAATTGGATCATTTCCCAAGATCAGCGATTTGGAGCTAGTTAGGAGTTAGATGTGTGTGTGTGTGAATTGGTTTGATCAAGTGCAAATGAATTAATCCAGCTAACGTTAGCTAAGCAGCTAAGCAAGCAATCCTGTCTGGGTGATCAAGTCCCGAGCAGTCAGATTTCAAAATAATCCAAACTAATAAAGGACCTAAACCATTAATGCATAACAACACCACCAATAATAATAACAACAACAACAATAATACTAATAATACAAGCGATATTGTTGGTTGAGTGTTAAAATGCCTGCACTTACTCACACAGCCCTGACATCATCGATTCATCGCTAAACATTAAATATATCCCATACAACAATACACAATACTCACGCAGCTTTAAAACATGTGACTTGTTCCTGCATTAGAGTGTGTCTACGCCCCAAAAGCTCCTAAATCAAGCCTCTGGGTGTGAAACTAGACTAGTGAAAGAGACGTACCCGCCTAAAATCAAAGAAAACAGAAAGGCCCGGGACATTAGCTAGCTCCGGAGGATGCTATTTAACCACAGCTAGCACCTCTGCTAGCTCAGTTAGCCAGGCTAAAGCTAAACAGGTTAACGCTAACCATGCTAGCTAAAACATTCCAACCAAATTAACAGCCGGCTAATAAATCAAACCCAAACCTTCCAAATGAAGTCCAAAATGAGCACACCACTCATACAACACTCACACACATGCTTCTGCACTTCTTAAAGTCATTTCTGTTTTTTGTTTTGTGGCTTCATTGCTTCGCCCCATTTGCCTACCTTCGTTTGCCAAGTCCGCCATTTTACTTCTCCGTGCACACCCACAATGCACCGCGCCACAGGGGCGTTATTTCTAGCAGAGAAACAAAAGCTGGAATAGAAACCGAGACTAATACACTTCACTGTGTGTTTTTTATTATTATTATTATTAATATTAGGATTTTACACAGTTTTACACAAATAAATGGGTTTTTCTACACTGTGCTCGCATTTATTCTGTCATTTACGAGCCAATTCATAACTAATTAGCCTTTTTGCTTCTTTTTACTCTATTGTCAGTCAGTGCCATAAAGGCTTATTTAGGTTTAAAGCGTAAAAACACGTTTCATATGTTGTTTTTATGTTTTTGGTGGGTTTTTTTGTCATTTGCAATTTTATTCCGTTTAAAATTGAAGTGCAGAGCTTCACATACCTGTATTTCTAAGAGCTGTGCATTTCTCTTTGCAACCACTAGGTGGTGCAATTCTGCAAGTGTAAATATAATCCTGAACATGTGAACATGTGAACATGTCTTGGTCTTAATATAATTTATATTTAGTTAAAAAAGTAAAAGACAAAAAGACTTGATATCACAATCTTTGTCAGTTCATTGCTATTATTCTTACACGTATTTTTGTAAAAAAAAAAAAAAAAAAATTACATTTATTTATGTAAATCAGGCTTCATCTAAATACATTTGGTTTAATAAAACCAAGAACATCTATTCTTTGAATAATGTTAGAATTAGAAATGTTCGAAAATGATAATTTAATGTAGAAACCCTTTCAAGTGAAAATCATTTCTTTATTGTTCAACCAAGATTGTTATTGTTGCCCATGTATTATGTTATTACTGGCTATATTCTATTAGTCTCTCATTACAAAATTCCTGTATGCACCCTGCTGATAAGTCTTTATTGTCTATAATTAATGTGACATGATGTAGTCAAGCTACTGATATTGGGTTTACTATTATTTTTTTTAAAATGCATAAAAATTGTTTGTTCATCTTATATTCATAAATCATTATAACTGTGCTTATAATTCTTTGTAGGTTGGTAATGAATACTTGTAAGCATTTTAATAAACTCACATGTTTCATAAAGTTTCAGAATGTTGTAATGCAAATGTCACTCTTCGTTACAATGCCATGTGCTGTACTGAACAAGCTTTATAACTGAGAATGACCTGTGCATAATTCCAAGACTTCTGTAACACAGAGATTTTTGTTAAGAGATTATGTCTAATAGTTGATTTTTAATGTGACAACACCAAGAATCCAAATTGTGCAGTTCTGTGTATTAACATGTTATGATCTTTGGGGTCTTTTGAAACTTTTTTTATTAATTCTGTAATGGCGCCAAAGTATACACTATAAAAACCTAATAAAAAAAAACTAATAAAAACTTTGGAGAGTATCTTACTGGCAGTAGAGCTGATTGAGAGCCAGGCAGTTACTGTAATTAGCATTTACAGCATTCCTACAGCAATGTTTGTTTACAGTAATGACACATTTTCAGATAGTTTATACATATTGATAACAGTATAGTGCTGTAAAAATCACTGCTGCAATTAGTCATAATGTTGTGTTAATACTGTCATTGTCAAATGTACATGTCAAAATTTACAAAAAAATGCAATAAAAGAATATCATGATGTTTTGGGGGCATACAGGTGCCAATCGTCCAGTATCCTGATGCCGCTTGCCATCAGAGGTGACACAGGGCTGCAATCCTTCATCTCGAGAACACCAAATTAATTCAATTCAATTCAATTCAATTCAGTTCAATTCAATTCTATTTGTGTAGCACTTTTAACAATGGACATTATCTCAAAGCAGCTTTACAGAACATAAGAAACAGAAAAACATGCAAACAGAAACAAAAACAAGCAAACAGTCCTAGTTGTTAGACAAAATTATCCCTAATAAGCAAGCCTGAGGTGACTGAGGCGGCTGTGGCAAGGAAAAACTCCCTTAGATAACACAAGGAAGAAACCTTGAGAGGAACCAGACTCAAAAGGGAACCCATCCTTATTTGGGTGACACTGGAGAGTGTGATATGAACAATGTCCTTTCTGCATTTATGTATGGTCATGAAGTGTTTTATGAGTTATATTGATTTGTAAAGTCCACATAGGGTTGGCAGCGTTGCTTTAAATATCCAAAATACCCAAATCTACATGAGAAACCGGCTGGAGATGGTCCATCTCTGGATGCCTCAGGGTCCTCGTAGGGTTGGCCTCTATCTACTGGAGCTGGCACAATCTGTGTGTGAGCTGGTCCATCTCTAGATGCCTCAGGATCCTTGTAGGGTTGACCTCTGTCTACTTGAATTGGCATAGAATTGGCGTAGAAGATGGGAAACAAGTAGAAAGGAATTAGCGTAGTGGCACTAGACAGAGAAACTGAAAGGCAGAACATTGAATTGGAGTGCCTGTCCTTGGAAGGCAAACCTCAAAAGCATTTGTGCTCTGGGGCAATGGGAACATGGAAATATGCATCACACAGCACCACTGACATGAACCAGTCCTGGGGCTGAACAGCATTAATTACATCCGATAACCTTAGCATGCTGTAATGGAACAGATTCAGTTAGAAGTTAGGTGCATAGTTTATTAAATATAATTAAATAAGAATCCAAAAACTTTGCCGTTAAAACACAGCAATCGCATCAAACATCAAAATAACTAGGAGAATCCAAAGAAGTAGTCAGACAGGTTATAGCAATATAGCACAGTAAAGGTTAACAGCAAAACACAGCTCAGAAATTCCCGAATACAAGAGAATGGCAAGACTTCGTTTTAAACAACTCAAAGACAGGAAATGAGACAGGAAGTGAGCAACTGACTACAGCTTCCCAGAACATGTCCCTTAGGGTGAATGGGGAGCAATGATGCACCTACTAGGGCGTGACTCTGCTTGTTTAGGGCTTGAATGAGCCCGAATTTTTGCATGCAATCATTTAGACGTGCTGCTTTCGAAACTCTGAAGCCTACACTTTTTTCTTAAGGACCATAGCATACACGTCATACAAGACAGATTATCAGGGATTAATGTGCACACATCTGGAAATCCAGTGTTCCCAGGATCCACCACAAACATGACTAGTACAAAAATGGTTAACGAGATGAATGAACAAATGAATATTAGCAGGATATTGTTATTTGCTTGTATTCGGTTGTGTAAATTAATTACGTTTTTACGCAGTACTTAAACTGCTTGATGTCTGAAGAGATCCTTAAAGAAACTAGCCTCATAAATCATCCTGAGGTATTTTGACATTTCTGCATATGCACCAAATAATGAAAAAGGAGAAAGGGAGAAAAGGATTAAGTGTATGTGATAAGGATATGCCTCTTAGAGTTAACAGTGTATGTGTGGTACATTTGACATATCCCTCAGGCAAAAGCCATGTACTCACATGTTCAGAGAAGTAACTTCACAAATCCATCGTAAATAAAGGAAAAAGTGTGAAGTGATGGGTGCAGAGGTGCTGACTCTTTGCTAATCAGCTGCAGGAATCTAGCTGTGAAAGCTTTCGATCTACTTAGATGGAAAAAAGATAGATACAGATGGAAAAAAGATAGATACAGATGGAAAAAAGATAGATACAGACAGAAACGTTTCTATAAATATTTATGTTTTTACCTCATTTAATTTTTATGATAATTAAAAACCTGATTAAAAAAAAACTTTTTTATTGCAAAGCCATTTTACTTTGTAATTATTGTGCACGTAAACACTTTTTAGAGAATAATTTCAAAACACATTTGTTCCAACCTCGCTGTGGGCCAGGATTATAGAGGGTTAATCCTTTTAAAACTGCTGCATGTTGCTTCTCTTTTTCCTCTTCATGTAATAAAATGAAAATATTTATAGAATGCTAAATAGTGAAGATAAGTGTAGCTCACAGGTGTCCATGTGAAAGTCACAATGCCAAAAAAAAACTGTTTCTGAACTCAGAACTACTGGAGGCTTTTCCTAGATGTTTTTTTTTTTTTACCTGGATGGTCCATATACCAATTATATGGACTGTTATCTATATATGTGTATATATATATACACATACATATATAGAGCATTTCTTTGCATGTGCCTAAGACTTTTGCACAGTACTGTGTGTGTGTGCGTGTGTGTGTGTGTGTGTGTATTATAAAGGGCCAAACAGGAAATAATTATAAGAAATATGAATACATATTTATAAATACTGAATATATAATAGTTACAACTCTGAATATATAAATGTAAATCAGAATATATAGTTTATGCATTCACATAGTCAGAATTATAACTATGTGTGTTTATATATATATATATATATATATATATATATATATATATATATATATATATATTGCATAAAAATCTATATGTTTTAACGCCAACATTGCATAAAGGTATTGTATGGAGTAGGGATGCAGTGGATTATGAATATGAACAAATTATGGTTTCCAAATAGATATAAATACAGATATGAATAGGTGGTGCAATGTTTGTTTCCTTTTAGAAAGCTGGCAGAAAAGTTCACAGGGCATTTGTTCCTGTGGGATGCAACAAAGACTTTAATGTAGATGTTTTACAGCATCCTGACACTGTACAAAATTTAATAGTTTGAGTAATTTACTGGCTACAGGGTTGTCAATAAAATACTGCAAAATTTTTACAATAATCGTGTAAAATAACACATAATCCAGTACATCTGCTCATTAAAAAAAAAACACTGAGCAACCACAAATAGCTCAACTAGCTAACACTGATTCAGCCATGTATACCACTGAATTAACTCCCACTAAAAGATTGCATTGGTTCTTCTGCTTGAATTGGGCCACTAGTTTGTTTATATTAATAAAGAAAAAACCAAACTAAATTTATTTGTTTAAAAGTAAACAAAATAATAACTGCTCGAGCGGGATCTCTAGTTGAGACCAGTAAAGACCATGAATGATGTAGCTGAGGTTGAAGAACTGTCACAGCCAGGATTCCCACACAATGCTGACAGTGCTGCCATTCTTTTCTGGTGTTTTCCAGCCTTTGCACTGTGTTAGTGTTAATATTAAATAAATTATTTAAAAACATTTTAAAAAGCTGCCAGTTTAAGCCATGTTCAGTTCCTCGTTAAGGTTTAAGTTTCTGGTGTATTGTGTTGAAGTACTGTGCAGTGATTGCAAAGCGCAAATTCAGAGGAGGTACCAAGGAACAAACATGTTTTCAACAAAGGGATTGTTAACAAATCTTTTAGTGTACTACAAGTTGTTTTTTTTTGCCAAGATCAATACAGTATATAAGCACTATATTGTTTTAAAGCTCACTAGGAAGGAATATAGTATCTTCAAATCTTCATCATGTCATCGAGCTGCCATTTTGCATGTCTCTCATCTATGGCCAAATCTTCTTTTCATTTTAGTTTAATACTTATCTTTGAGGAGCTAATCAATCATTTCACTGACATGCATTAAGGAGTACTTATTAAAATGTTACAAAAATATGCAGCTCTCACCACCACACAAGCTATTGGGTTTATACATATGCCAAATCCCTGACTCATATGACAGGTAAATAGGCCTGGAATACCAAAAACCTTCTATTTCAGGCGTCCTTCATATTGCATATCATATTACACCACAACAAGCATTATTTGATGCACTGATATTGCTCAGGGAGCATCAGATATGTTTACGTGTGGGACAGTAGCATAAAACGATCTAACCTCAGACTGAAAATTGCTCTACTGTGTTGTTGATCTACATTGTGACTTTCATCTCTGATCTAAATGTTATCCGTAAGCGTTTCAAGATGCAGCTAAATAATTTGACATGATTTGTCCAAATGAAATCATTTGTTGTGGCTTTATTTTATATAAACATAGTTTCATTTGATGGCGCTGGTACACACAAAATACATCTCCTATTGTATGTCATGTACCTTTTGAGGTTCCACCAGAGAGATGATCAGAAGAATCCTAAAAGGTACACACACAATAGACTTTATTTTAAAAGCTGTGCAGGAGTAAATATGGGACAATATGGGACACACAATCTCTTCAGGACCCTGACATAGACTTTTCCTGAAAGGCTGAGGAAACCTTTTTTAAAAAATAGGGACTACAATTCCAGTTTACCAGTCCAAATGCACTGCACTATCTCCACTCAACACTGAAGAGGTGTGCTAGCCATTCAATCCCAACCTTGTCCAATGCCTTAACTTCTGCCAAATCTCATCAACCCCTGGAGCCTTGCCACTGAAGGTGCCACTGAAGGTACTCCTGCAGCCTTGCCACTGAAGGTATCCCAACAGCCTTGCCACTGAAGGTGCCACTGAAGGTACTCCTGCACCCTTGCCACTGAAGGTACTCCAGCAGTCTTGCCACTGAAGGTACTCCTGCAGCCTTGCCACTGAAGGTACTCCTGCACCCTTGCCACTGAAAGTGCCACTGACCACTATAGTTACTTTAACTACACTGATGGNGTTAAGAAGTTCCTCTAAGTGCTCCTTCCATTGCTCAAGAATGTCTCCCGTAGAGTTCAAGACTCCCCCACACTTGCTTACCACGTACAATTCAAACACTGTAAACAATTACCGGCAATGAAAAATGTTTTGAGTTTATTTCTTGATCTGGAATTTCTTAAACAGTTTACCTCACTGTTTGTGAATAACAAGTAACAAGTGCTATATGCACAAACCATTCCTTTCAATTTATAATAAAAGTAGTGGCATACCGGGGATTATGTGCTTTTATTTTAGACTGCACTGTTGATTTATATTTTTTGACTATATTTTAGGGCAATGTTTACTTCATTCATTCATTCATTCATTCATTCATTCATTCATTCATTCATTTATCAGCTGTTTAGAATTGAAATAGGATCTAGTCCAAGTTTATAGCTGACAAATTTTGACAATGCTTACTGAAGATGAATTAATAAATGAATCAAGTATAAGATAGTTGTAGGAAGAACACACACACACACACACACACACACACACACACACACACACACACACACACACACAAAGAGCACTTTAATCCATGTTAATATTTCTCCTTAATCCTCTTATCAACCTATCTGTCAATTGGACATTTTATATTTGGTCAGGATTTCTGTTATTTTTGTCATCAAACTTTCGTTCTCATCTATCTGTCAACATAATTTTTATTTGCTCAGACTTACTGTCAAACATGGTTCATTCACACTATGGAGAAAAGTGAGATGTTCATGGGGAGGGGCATCATTTTGAGTCTGTCTCAAACCCCAAAGCAGACCTAATCACTAGCTGATCACTGGTTTTCTGCAGAAATACATGAGTAATAAGTAACATTGAACTGATGCAGTGAGGAGGACAATACTCATGCATTTGTTTTTTTAGGCACCATCAGGTGTGGTTAGCAATAGACCATCATTTTTCAGAGAGCTTTTGTGAGCTTTTACTGTCATTAAGGGTTCGCTGCATTTAATCCATTAAGACAGATGACCATGAGTGGGAAACAGAGTACATGATGCCAACTTCAGATTCTTTTTTTCCCCCCTATCTCCTAATTTTGCTGTGCCAAATAATATGCAGTGACTTGGTGAAAAAAAAATCCATTATTATGGGCCTCCAGTGTAGTTGAAAAGGATAAAATATCTAATACATAGGGCATGGGCTGCTCTTTACTTGAAATAGTTTGGCTTGAATTAAGTCAATGTAATTGCACATACATGCCAGGAATTATTGTCTATATCCAAAGGACACATACAAGGATTTACCTGCAACTTGATTTGTACTGGGCAGCATAACACCAGAGTCTCTGATTCGATTCTGAGCTCAGGTTATTATTTGTGTGAGTTTTCACATGTTCGCCTTGTGTCCATGTGGCTTTCTACTGGGTGCTCCAATTTCCTTCCATCTCCCAAAAACATGTTGGTAGATGGATTGGCTACTCTAAATCACTCCTAGGTGTGAATGAGAGTGGAAAAGTGTCCAGAGTGCCCTGTAATGGACTGCTTTCCCACCCAGGGTGTATTCTGGCATTATGCCAAGCATTCTCTGGACAGGCAGCAGATCCAGGGCCCTGAGTAGGATAAAGCCGTCACTGATTGTGCAATGGAAACTCTTGTCCTTTTAATATTATATATATTTATAAGTACTTTTAAGACTTTGTAATTTTGTTAAATCAAGTTTTTTTTCCAATATCAATGCAAAATGCACAAAATTATAAGGAAATGATATTGGAATTATATATTGGAAATAAGTGATTATTGAAAGCTCGCAGTGTGCACGTGCATGCACACAAAAAAGTATCCAGGTGAGTCTCTCTGCCCCTGGCAGTTAGAGCGGGGGACACAGAACTATACTGACATGTTTTAAGATGGATGTTTGAGTAACAGAGCTTTAATTGGGTCTTCATATTATGATCATAATTTACAACTGAATGAAAGATCAAAAAAAGAGTTACAGTTGGTGGTTAAGATTATACAGACACTGTCTAATTATTGCAAATTTGTAAAGGTTCTTCAGTGGGTAATTTGGATCTTCCTCTGACGGGGAAACATTCTGTTTTAGGCATCCACACAGAACTTTTAATGGTTCCCCCAGAGGGACAACTAAACATCATTTTACAACTAATCATCCTGTTCTGGATTTAAGTTTTTTTCTGAACAGTGTATGTAGTGAAAAAAATTGCTGTCAGTTGTTGACTGCACGCATCTCTTTAACAACTAGACCAGTGGTTCTTAAAGTGGTGTCCGGGGGACCCCCAGGGGTCCGTGAAGCATAGCCAAGTTTATCTGGTCACATGCCTAAAATGGGTTTAATCCAAACTCAAAAACAAGTCGGCCTATAAATAAAGTCTGCTTGAACCTAATGTGCACTGTTGGTGGAAAATTCATTAATAATAAGCATTAAGATTCCAATAAATAGCCAAATTATTATTGTTACACATATGAATAATGAGTCTAATAATTGAATAGTTGGATTATGTTCAGAAAATAAATTTATATAGAGGGTTCTGAGGAATTAATTTTACAGTTAAAGGGGTCCCTGAATTAGACCACTTAAACATCCAACTTAATAATTAAAGTTGTAGGTTTGAAAAAAAGTTTATAATAATATACTGCAAGAATCTATGTATAATAATTTCTCAAAGTATCTACCTCGTGATTTGATTACTGTCTACCAAATATCATTATATAATATTCACTCACTCTCCACTTTATTAGGAACTATACATCTGCTCATTCATGCAATTAATTACCCAATCAACCAAACAAGTGGCAGCATCACTATGCATAAAATCATGCAGATACAGGTCTAGAGCATCATATCAAACATCAGAATAAGGGAAAAAGACTTTAACTGTGGCATTCTTTGTTGGTGCCAGATGAGCTGGTTTGAGTATTTCAGAAACTGATGATTTCCTGGAATTTTCATGCACAACAGTCTCTGGAGTTTACACAGAATGGTGAGGGGGAAAAGAAAACATCCACTGAGTGGCAGTTCTGTGGGTGGAAACACCTGATGACTGGTTTAAGCTGACAGAGAGGCTACGGTAGCTCAAATAACTACTCTTTATAACCATGGTGAGCAGAAAAGCATCTCAGAAACCACAAAATGTCAAACCTTGAGGCAGACGGGCAGAAGAACACATCGGGTTCCACTCCTGTCAGTCAAGAATAAGAATGTGAGGCTGCAGTGATCACGTGCTCCCTAAAATGGACAGTTGCAGATTGAAAAAAACACTGCGTGGTCTTTTTTCCAGTTTCAGTGAAACACTAGGCATCAAAAGTTTATATGAACATTCTGGATTGTGCCCAAAAACTGTCAAAAACCACTGGTGGCATGTTTTGATAAAACAGACAATAAACTATATATATGACAATCGTTGAAGCGTGAGCAAGAATAAGTTAAAATATGTTTTAACATGGCACTCCACATGTTCAGAGTACGCACGTTTTCAGGATCTGCATCAACATTTAAGAGGAAATTGTAACTAATGTGTCAACATTAACATTCCTGAAAATAGTTCTGCCAGTTCCTTAATGCATTTTGCTTCACTGGTCTGCTGAAAGAAAATGTGAGGGTTTAAACTTCAGCAGCACTATCATATAGCCACTTCTTCAAACAATGTCCTGAAGATGAATTGTTAAGTCCCATTCACAGTGATCACAGGGAAACTAGGGGCTACATGAGCAAAACATTAGGCCAGAAGTGATGATGGAGAGACCTTGAAATCTGAGAAATATTAGAACATGACTGTCAGAACATGACCCAACCTGAGAGAGAAAATAGCCCGCGAGCACGAGGTGCTGCAACTCCCGCTTGAAGAAGCGTATTTGAGATTAAAATGTGTGGAGAAATCCTTAAAGAGACCCTAAAACACAGAAATGAACAATCTGTTAGGATTTTCCTAACAATTTTTGAAAAACAAAATATACTATCTTGCTGAAAGCAGAAAAATAATAAGCAAAGAAAGGCATGTTTAGAAATTTGACGCCAGCCAGTGAATGAAACTTTAGAAAGTTGGTTTATAAAAAACAATGCTCAGCAATTAATGTAGTAATGACAGATTACTTTAATGTGAAAAATGATCAGATCTTGCTCATGTGGCACAAATCCTTATTTGCTTTTTTGTGTTCTTTAACAATAACGTAGACCTCCATTCTCTCTTGTTGATATCTAATTTATTTGTTGAGATAAAAAAAAAATCCAGTCAGTTTTACTGTTATGAATTATGGATTATCAGATCTGACAACACCATAGATAAGTGATAAGCAGGACAAATTACACTCACCGTCCACTTTAATAGGAACACCTTTTTGAGCTGAGTTATACTGAGTTATACTATATATTGACCAAATTTAACTCACAAATGGATGAATTATGTTGTATATCAGATGTGAAACATCTCTAAGCTGGGTTACATTTAATATTAGAGATGTTTCACATCTGATATACAACATAACTCATCCATTTGTAAGCAGAATCCTTGCTAATTAATATTATTTGTCTCCTTTTTAGTTAATAGTTTGAATTTATTCTGTTAAAAGTAATAGACTTGCTTGCTGTATTGACAAAATAATAGAATCACCCAGTAAAAAAATAAATAAATAAATAAAATAATAATAATAATAATAATAATAATAATAATAATAATAATAAAACCTGTTTACCAGCAAAACTACATTCTCACAAATGATGGGTGTGTGTATAAATTTTTAGTCAATGATAAAGATGCTATTAAATCATCCACCGTCTCTCATGTAGAAGCTTTACTTTAAATTTTTAATTTCAGTTAATAATGGAAAGGCTAAAAAGGTCGATCCTAAGCTCAGATTAATGTCCACTTAGAGATTTGCATGTATCTGTATGGGTTTCCTCTTGGTTTTCTGGTTTCCTCCCAGCCAGTAAGTGGATTGGATTGGCTATGTTAAATTGCCCGTGTGTGCATAGTGCAATGAGATGATCTGGCCTCCCTGCCTCGCACAAAGTGCTCCCAGGATAGACTCCAGATCCAGCACAACCCTAACTATTTTAAAGCAGCTACAAGACAGAGAGATGAATTAGTTAATGTTTACACTAAATATGAGGCAAACTAATGGTAGACTCTCACCTGTCAAAATGAGGTCTGGGTCAAACATGTATTCACATCTTTCTTTGCTGCAAACAAAACCTTAGCTTCAGGGAATGCTGACATCCAACAAAGCCAAAAGAAGCTAACATTACAGCCTTGGGATATGAAAATAAAATGTTAGACCATTCTTGTTTGCCTCAAAGCATGAGAAACCTGGAGGGACCACTCCTCTACAAGAGAGTGCATGTTCGAAAATGTGAACATGTGAAATGTTGACCTGGCTCATCACATAATGGTGACACTCCTCACTGATACTCAAAGAGAAATTACAAAAGTGAAAGCACCTCTCACTTCTGACAAGTTGAAACAGCACTGTTTGCTGGGATTGAGTTTCATAAAAACTCTATAAAGCTTAATTTTTTTTAAGGCTCCTTAATGCCTTATATTACAGAGAAGTCTGTTATCATGTAAGATCTGTCAAGAGGTGAATGACTCTTCAGAAACTCTGCATGAATCTGTGCATTTAGCACATTCTTACATATTGGTAGCATATTAGTTCACACCGTCACACTAGATCAGACTATTTTCAATAACCTAAAACCTTACTGCTGATATAATGCAATACTTTTTCATATCTAGTCACTGATTTCTTTCCTTGAAACAGCAATGTGTTTAGGGACAGTGGGCCCTGGCTGAAATGATAACTGTGGGGGATTTTAGCAGAATTTTGCTATAAATGACATAACAGACCCACTGCTAACCCACCTAGCTACTTCAACACTACATTTTTGTACAAGCTTTTTCATGCGAGTCCTGGCAAATTTGCAAGTCCTGTGAACCTTTTGGCCATGTTGTTTGTTGTGAAGGTGCTGAAAGATAATAGAAAGGTATTACAGCCCCTGTGATGGAAAGCCAGTGCTTATGTCACTGAAAACAATCAATCATGAATTGGATTACAAGGGGAAAAAACTGAAAAACTATCCCATAAGCAAATAATTAAAACAAACAAACACACACACACACACACACACACACACACACACACACACACACACACACACACAATTATACAGTTGAATTGCAAAGATTTGTCACTTTTTCTGTGAAAAAAAAGAAAAAATGTGCAATGTTATCTATAAAACAAAATTTCATTTAATGATCTTTTTTCTTGGCACTTTATACAGCTTAAACAGTGGCAACAGTTTTCCTCAAAGTTAGATTTCTGTTGATATGCTCTAGTTAATTTCTTTGAATGTGCTTCATTAAAGTGTCTGATGACTGTCTCCAGCTCTCTGTAAATTATGAGTCAAAAGAATCCGATATTTTGAAACCTAAAATTGAATATATTGACCTTTCACAGAGATGGAAGAGGATATAAAATATCTTTAGTGGATATAGGGAGTCTATAGTGATATTATTACCAACAACGCAAATCATCACTCGGAAATAAAAATAAGATATAAAGACACATCCAAAGTGTATAACGAACTAAGATAAATATAAAACGCTAAATAAAGAAGTAAACTAACTGAATACATGCTGGAGATCCAAAACAAACAGCTGGAGCCCCTGAAAAACTGAAGAAGGATTGTTTTAATATCATAATGTACACTTTTTAACAACTTATCTTACTTAAGAATTGAGAATTATGTGTCCAATTTATTACACAATATTTCTATTAAGCCTTTCAGGTCCCTGGTGGACTAGTGGTTAGGCCACAGCACTCTCACCACTGTGGCCTGGGTTCGATTCCCAGCCAAGAAACCAACCCCAGCCACTGGGGTTGCATGCAACAATGCGCTCTCAGTGCCGGTCCCAAGCCCACGAAAAATTGGGGAGGGTTGTGTCAGGAATTGCAGCTGGCGTAAAAACTGTGCCAGATCAAATATTCGGACCAATGATCCGCTGTGGCGACCCCTAACGGGAGCAGCCGAAAGGGCGATTCGATTTCTATCAAGCCTTTTCTTTCTGTTTTATGGTACCATTTGATCATTGATTACTTGATCCAATGGTACCACAGACACGGAGAAAGACAAACATTATGAAAGGAAAATATAAAATGAAAAACATTTATCACATAGGAATAATATACTTTGAAGAATACTTCACAGAATACCTTGATACACTACTTTGTGACAATGTCTTTTGTTAAAAGTGCTACACAAATAATAATTGAATAATTGAATTGATTACATATTGTAGTTATATTTTACATCATTATAGTTATTATATTGTACACATTCTTTTCTGTTTGGAAGAACGTCGATTATCATGACAAGCAGGTTCATATACAGCGGGTTCCAAAAGTTTTAGACCATATTGAAAAAATTTTAATTAATACTGCAAATAAACAGAAGGTTTTAAAATTTTTAAAAATTAAAAACTCAGAAAGAAAATATTCAATATTTTCTGGGCTATTTCTGGCTCACTATTCAAATTTGAGCAAATTTGTGACATTGACCATGTTAACCCCTTTGCTCAAACAGTTAGAGTTTTATCCCTTCGATTGCAGCACGTGTTCAGGCGACACAATGATGGATTTGATCTAGCATGGGCCATCAGGTTTTCCACAAACGTGTGGAGTCCATTACAGCTCAAGTGCAGGGGGACATAGCACAAAGACATTTTGAAATTCATGTATATATTTCTAAGAGTCTACTTTTCACTCAAGGTATTACTGATAATATCATATGTAATAAAAAAAAACAAACATTTGAAACAAAGGTTAAATCAAAGCATTTTCATTAGTACTCTTCTGTATTTCACATGTATTATGGTTTATATGGCTAAATAATATATATATATATAGACAATAATACGTACAATATTGTATATAAAACTTGTATTATAAGTAGAAGTATGAATGTAGAAGTACCCAGTCAAATAAAAGTGTACTCAAGTGAAAGTCAAAAGGTTACTACTTTTAAATGTACTGAAATTTTAATGGCATTAAGTTAATGTTATGTTTTCATGTGAAAAGTACCTTTTATGACTATAAAATTATTAGATGATTTTTGTCTTAATGCGACTCCACTGTTCTGCCTGAAAACATCATTTAATCTCATTTAGTCTCAGGAATAACGCTAAGGAGTAAAATATCATGTAAATAACCAACATTTTCCATTAGCTAGAATCTGATTTATGCTAGCTCCTGGAATTGATGCTAGTCTAACCTGGAATTAGCAAAGAAAACATGTTAACTTGGTCAAATATAGCCAGTTAATATATGCAAATTAGAGAAACATTTTTCAGATTAGTTGCTCATGCTTTCTAGGGATAAAAAGGAGACGTCTCATTTTAGACAAGTCTTTGCTCACTCCTCAGTGTAGAAAACCTCTGCAGTCTTGTGGTTTATCCATATTCAAACACACACATATAGCTGTAGCATTAACTACATTGTGTATCATGAAAAGATTTCAGCAGATGATGAATGGCATGATTCATGATAGGTTTCTATTGAGCATTTTACAGCCATTGGATGGATGACAGAAGTCATCAACTCAGGTAAAGTGCAAAAAATAATACCTATAATAAAAATGTACAAATACAAGTATTTTCCACCCTAAAATCAAGCAATGTATATGCATTAATATACACATTATACATAAATTAAAATCAAGATCAGAAAATTTTAAAAGTATGGAAGCATGGGAATAGTACATGTACTGACATAAACAAGTAAATGCAACACATAACATGGTATTTCCAGGGCAGTTACAGTGAGACTCTCAAGATGGCATCAGAATAATTACTACAAACAATATTCAGACACAGAATATAAAAACGAACACTTATAACTATGCAAAACACTAAAAAAAAACCCCAAAAAAAACAGGAGCAATCACACTGGAAATATTCCCTTATAAATAGCTTAATGTCTGATATTATATACACTTCTGATCAAAATCTTAAGACCGGGGGAAACCTTCCAAGTATTCGCATTTCACGCTGGTGGATCATAACCAGGTTGTAAGAACTTCTTCAAAATGTCAAAAGAAGAAAA
>CM074965.1:12260516-12278082 GCA_037577455.1 Pangasius macronema | reverse complement strand
TGAAAAAATTCATGAAGTCATCACTGCTATATAATGATTGTGTGCATGTTTCTATTGTGGTCTTATTCCTAGTTAATATACTCTAATACTATACATAAAGGTACCACTTAGTGTTATGTTACATGCAACATCAACATTTTGGGTAGTGACCAATGATTGATGATTTTATATCTGGCATTACATCAGTCTGAGCAAAAAGACTGTGTGTCTGTGTGCCTGCATATGTGTTTTTATATTAAATGTCATCACTTCAAATGAAGTTGACTTTAACAGTGCTGGTGAGTTAACCGTCCATATCCAGCTAACTGAACTTAACTGAACTGTAATGATATACGTGATAATCTTACCTTTAATGATGTCCAGATTTGTTTATCAGATTACATGGAAATGTGGCTAGCAATAGCCTTACCTTACATATGCAATAATCTTAACTTTGATTAAGTAATCATGATGTCCAAATTTGTTTATCAGATTTCACATTTTTAAATGTAGCTAGTGTGTTGTCTTATGAAAAACTAGCTAATTGGTCCACAGTGTAATTTGATCAGAACCCCTCTCCCTGCTCCCAATCATTTTTGTGATGAAATTGATTTCCCATTCCAAATACAATGAAGTGACACGTAAGAAATTGACAAAAAAAATTATCTGTTTCATGAGGCACAAGTACTGCAGGTCTGAAAAAATAAAAATAACAAATCAGGCACCCACTCAAGCTTTGGAAAACCTACCATAGGTTGTTTATGAACTGTCATTTTTTCAGCTTATAACTTGTAATTATTTGTAAGTATTAATAGCATTTGTGAAAGTTCTTTCTGTAATTCTACGTAGTGCAGAACTTATTTTAAATTTAAACATGAACTAACATATAGGAGTATTCACACTATAGCAAACATTCACATTGCAGCAAACTGTAAAATTAAAATATAACTCTTCTTAAGCTTCCAACCTACTTAACTTAAAACATATTATCAGACAAGTGCTTTTCTTGATATTAAGTAACAATATTAAATCAATAGAAATGCTATGTAGTTGAAACAAATTTAAGTCTTGGAGTTGATGGTGTTATTTATGTATTATATTTAAGTATTGTACTACATTACATTTACATATTTATGGATTATGTGAATTATCAGTCACTGCACTGTGGCTTGATCTGCTTTGAGCAAATGGAAAAGTGTGTTATTGCACATACTAACTGCCTCACACAATCATTTTGTAAACATCCATTTCATTCCCTCCTTAACAGCCTAATAAATGTATATCTACCTTGTCCATGATCCTTGACAATTGGCCCTGACAGAGACAGTAGGTTCATGTCATATTAAATGCCAGTTAGTGATACCTGAACCTAATATAACATAATAACCTAACATAATTTTCCATGCAAAGTTCTATTGCATTTATTACGCAACACTGGTACTGTTTGATGGGTTTTTTTTAATGGTAGTTTGTGACTATTGCAAAAGCTTTAGAAGAAATAAACTCAGGTGAATTATGGGCTTTAGTTCAGGCCCTCAGGTTCCCACTGTATAAGCATAAATAAAAGTAATGGTAAATGGCACACGCTGTGCCTTGTCAAAGCCTTGTTCATTCCTCAGAACTTTCTGGATTATGTTCAGAAATACATTCTCACAAAACCCAACAAGTTTGATAAGAGGTGCATGCCTTCCTAATAGCTCCTTATTGAAAGCCTGTCCGGACAGTGAGAGTTCATTCAGCATCAGTGTAAGTAGGGGCTTAGGGCTATGCCAGATATGCAACATGAGAGAACACAAATTCAAGGGAAGCCAGGGTCTCAGTACATGACCCAGCACTCAAATCCCAGGGAGAGCTGTAAATCATCACGGCAGGAAGAGTAAACGTCACCGTTTTTCAAGGCAGGGGGAGTAAAGCACCGCTTCTGGGTGTACTGCAAAATCTAGCCAGGGTCTAGAGCAATTTAGGGTTTTTAAGGTTACTTGTGATGTGTAGATTTCATAATATATGACTAATCTAATAAAAATAAAGTGTGCCATGAATTGGCATTTGTATGCTTGATCTGTCACACAAAGCGTTGGCATAAAACGATCAGTGAATATTATTTAATCTTGGTGTGTCTTTATAATAGGCATTAAATTCTTCTTTAACAAACTCATTCAAAAAACATGTCCGTATGCAAATAACTTTTTGTCCTCCCTAAAAATGTTATAGCTGACTAAAATAAGGATTATTATACAAACCTATAATAAAACAAAATCTCTATTTCCCTTAACGTGTGTACAACTGTAGTTAAATATTGCAACACTTTGGGCCTTTCAGTTCTTCCAATAAAAGCACCAGTTTTTGTGGGAAAAAAGAGCAATTTCCTCTTGAAGATCAACCAAATGACCCTACATGGTCAGAAGTGTCACATATTCCTAAAATTATGGGGACATCTGCTCCTTACGAAGAGATAAACTACTTACTTCACATCATACCTCTTGAATTAACTATGCTGCCATCTGCTGGTAAGCTATGCACATATGCACTTATGTTATTCCAAGTACCTTCCAGATATTTCCAATAAAAGTATTGTATATGTAAAGAAAGACATAACATTAAAGAATACATATAGTGGCAGTCTAACTGTTTGTTTATGCTCTCGTTCTCTCATATGTCATAATAGCCTTATATGTGCATAGCCATCATGGCGCATTACTAGATATTTAATACTATCTTTATTATTATTATTAATACTATCATTTATTATATACCATATTTATTATTAATGGCAAATACAGTATCCCCAGCTCCACATTACTATTAAAATATCTCACAAGAAGTCTAAATAACCTCTTATAGCCCTGGATTATTATTCTGTTATTCATCTTAAAGCATATTATTTAGTAACTACTATAGATTATTCAGGTATTACAGTGTAAGTAAGAAGAAAGGTTTGCCATTTTGAGAGAGAGGACTGTATATCTGGAGCGACTGACAGCTCCTGGGATTTACAGGGGTCAATAAATTATTTGCTAGTCTTGTCTTCTTGTAAATGAAAGACACGAGTTATTACCTGTGGAACTATAGAATATTAATAACCTGGATGACTAATGTTCATTACTGGCGTTATTGAACAGGCGTAATTGGATGGTCATTTATTGCACTGCACTGTGCCTTTTTCTGCTTTATCTAGTAAGAGAACCAAAATTGCACCATGAAAAGTGCCTTAGACATTGATTAGTTCTTCACTAATCTATAGAAATGCAAAAGAGCATATGATTTTTGGACAATTAAGGATGGAACACGCTGGAGTGCCCCATCATCTGACATTCTCGTATTAATATGGTGTAGAACGATTCAATACACTCTAGTTAATGGTTAATTCTGCAGTCCAGCTGTGCACCATTATTCAAATTAACCTCTGTAATGCCCTGAATCTCCAGCACCTCCTTAAGAACTCGCTCATCTGTCCCTTGCTGTTCCCTTGCTGGATCTGCCAAATGTACTGGTGTTTTTGGAACTGGTGGGAATGGCTGTGGGGATTCAATGCCTCTCAGCCAGATGCTGGAAATGACCTGGGTGAGGGAGGAGCATACAGCGGGCACTTGCCTCAAACACTCTTGCATGGGTTGGACACATACGTAGAGATGGTGTAGGTGACATGGAGGATGTCCAGCTTCAGCTTGCTCAGACTGGAGCCGTTAAAGGGGAACGTGGCTGTGATCATAAAGGAGAGAAGCCAGATTTCCACAAAGTGGCCAGCATACCCAGAGTCTTTGAAGAACTCACCTTGACAGTGTAGCCGGTGGTGTAGAACACAGCTGTCAGGTCCCATTCTCTCAGCTGTCAGGTCTCGTTGGATGATGCTGTTGTCATGCTGATTGTGGAGAACACAAAGACTGCTTTTCAAAAAGAAATCTCTAATTGAACACAAAGTATTGATCACCAAGGAACCAGAAATAATTAAACAATTTGCCAACAATTAAACCATTATGTTTTTCTTTATTATTATTATTATTATTATTATTATTATTATTGGCCTTAGATTATGGAGAGATTATGGAGTGTCTGCCAAACAAGTCCCTGTGAATGAGTTGTAAATATAGAAATGATACATTAACAATAAAGAGCACATTAACATAATCCTGCGATCTGAATTACTGCTGGGACTACTGTCAGGGCCTCTGTTATAGAAAATTAATCAACAGCATTTGACCAATCTGATAAAATAATTCAACAGTGCTGTGGTAGAAGAGCAATACAACAAAAGTAAAAAAGCAACAATACAATAATAATAATAATAATAATAAAAAGCTGCTATAACAGCTTCCACTCTTCTGGGAAATCTTTCCACTAGATTTTGTAATGTGGCTGTGGGAATTTCTGCCAATTCAGCCACAACTGCATTAGTGAGGTTGGTGCGAGAAGGCTTGGTATACAGGCAGCATTCAAATTCATTCCACGTTCATTCAGTTTATGTTCAGTGGGATTGAGGTCAGGGTTTGGGCCAGTTCTTCAAAACCAAACTTGGCAAACCAAGGTTTATGTCTTTACAGAGCTCACTTTGTGCACAGTGGAATTGTCAAGTTGGAACATATTTGGGCTCTTTAGTTCCAGTGAAGGGAAATCTTAAAATTACAGCTTGCAAAGACATTCTAGACAATTGTGTCCTTTCAACTTTGTGGCAACAATTTGGGGAAGACTCATACATGGGTGTCATCGTCCACATAGTGTACAACCCTGATAGCGGTTGACCCAAATAAAACGTGTTTTAACAGCCCAGTGCTTTCAATACAGCACAACTGTAAGACCTGGTATAAATGACCAGGTCATAGAGTATACCAGTGACCAAAAAATAATGAGATGGCTTGTTTTTTTAGACGACTCGCTCACAACGTGCCTGACTGCAGAAAGGACCTGCGAGAACACCAGCTCACTCATCAAAAAGTTTTCCCCTGCTGGAGATCCTAGAGTAAAGTTCTCCTCCGGAGGCTCATTTATTTACCAGGTACAATGCATAATGTTGGGATGGGACAGTTTCNCAGTTTCAGAAGAAGAAGAACCAGACCCTTGTGCAATGTTGTTCATAAGAACAGCTTCTACAGTGCAAGACGCACTCTCATATACCTCTATACATATACACTGAACTGGAATCCAGCAGGCAGACTTTCTGCTTGACCTACAGACAAAGGCATGGTTAACACATGTAGGGCATTCAATCATTATCAAGACAGTAATTGGATTACGGATTCTCACTGTCTACTACTGGGCCTTTGCCTTCAGATGGGAAATGAAGATTAGTGCGCGCATACACACACGAGCAAAGCAAAACATTTATTCTTTTATCAGAGGACAAATAAAGCTGCGTTCAACGAAAACTTGTAACTCGGAAAAAACAAAGAAAGCATCCCCTCAGCTAGGAATTCCTACTCGGAAACTTGGGATGGTCTCCTCAAATCCGAGTTCAGCACATGACGTCAAATCAACATGGCAGGTCACAGCAACAACAGTAAACATTATACTGTATACACTAGTATTTGCTTTAGATCAATCAACATACAGACATATTAGTTCAATACAGACATGTTAAATCTAGGGTCAGTGCATATATATCTTTGTCCATATTTTTTCCCACTCTGTAGCTCAAACATGACATAGTTTAGACTTCCCACTTCCAAGTAAAGTCAAAGCATCATCTTGTGGTAGAGTCCTACTCCACATTCCATTACACATCTAATTCAGCATCACTCTACTATAGATCTTAAACACTAAAAACACTTAAAACACAATTGTCTCTATAAATATTTAAAAAGTGTCTGTAGTGATGATTAGCATACTGGCTGTATGATTCGTCCTGTGTCAAGCTTTTATTAAAAAAAAATAAAATAGCTGGCACTCACTTTACACAATATACATTATAATGCGTTTCTCAGCCTTCTTAAAATAATAATAAAAAAAAAATAAATAAATAAAATGTTCTCTGGTTTGATGGGATGATTTGAGATCAGATGATTCAGAAAGCTTCCTTCTCCATCTTGTTTGAACTTCCCACAGTTCCCACACTTCAAATGCATATGCAGCCTCTAACACTGCCCTTTGTCCTTTTATCATGGAAAAATTGAGAAAGAGAATGCACTACAAATAGCATTTCCTGATAGGAAGGAAAACTTTTAAGCTTTGACGTTACTTTTGGTTCATCTACTTACCATAAATATAATTAATGGTTCGTAATATTTATCTCTATGAGATTAAGTTTCTAATAATCCTATCACGATTTATGGAAGGAAACAATTAGCTACAGTAATTGAGGCGTGATGCTGGTGGATGAGTGATTAGGTGTCATTTAGGCCTCCTTTTAACTGGATCAGACGCAGAAACTGAGCTGGTGTCAGTGTGATTAATGTGTGGGATGTGGTGAAGGTGTAACTGAAGATCACTGATTATGAGTGAGGTGGAAATTGGTCAGACAACAGATCAAAGAACAGAAACACTTGCAAAGAAACAAGATTGAGCTTGGATAGAAGCAATCCTAGCAAAACATTTCTTTAAAAAAAAAAAAAAAAAAAAAGTCCTTAAATGTAAATATAACTAATAAAGTTACAGGGTAGTCAAACGGTAATAACTGACTATTTTGTCTACATGAAATTGTGGACAAAATCTTATCTTCATCATTAACAGAATGAGGAAATGAGTCAAACACATATTACATACCACTCTTGCATTATTTAAGCTAAATAAATACCTCAGTGCTTTTGGGCCGAGTTTCCAAAGATCTGCTACATTAAATGGTAAAGCAAGCGTCACACTGAACACTCACTTTCTACTAGTTAAAATCTTACATTTATTACGCTTTCGGGAAACAAGATCTGTAGTAGATCTTATTATGGCTTTGTGTGGAGGCTTTTTAGCCTCATTTGGGTTGTTTAACACCCTAAAATGAATATATATCAAACCACAAACTCCCATATTGGGTGAATTTATATTCACAATTTTCATTAGACAGAAAGAAAGTGGACATGTTATGTATTGCTTTTACCTCTGTCTCATTCTCTCTCTCTCTCGTGCCATTTGGCTCATCCTGAATAAACGTGAAGGTGCTGCTGTCCTCGGCAGGGGGTGCTTTGCTGCCACGCACAGCCAGTTTACTTGTTGCGAGCCTCGTTTTGGTTTAAGTGGAGGTGCTAAACACCTTCCTCCCGAGATAAAAGGTGAATAATGCCTTTCAATGAGAGGTGCTTAGAGCCTCAAAGCCCCTTAAGCAGTTCATTAGAGAAAGAGCGGGCCTGGGCGACGCTGCGACCCGCTGAGATCTCACAGCAAAAACTAGGGGGCTTTAGCTTAAGAGGTGAAAAGCTCTACAGGTACTTCCCTTTGATGTGGCCCCCGCCTACGAGCAGGCATTAGAGTGATGGAAATTTGATTATTCGTCACCCCTTTCACTTAGCCAGTGACATTTGTGGCCACATATAAATATCCCAACGAGGTAGAACAGGAGGGCCAGTCAGGCAAGACTGAGTACGTGTTTAGTTTGAGTGTGTGTGACACTGAGGAATACTGCTGTGGATATGGTGCTGCCTCATGTGTTCCTGCTTCTCTCTTTGTGTCATCAGAGCTGTAAGTACTGTCCTTACTGTCCTCTTTTGCCTTCTTCACACGGCACTGACATCATGTGGGTACCTCATCATGTCATCATCTGTTTTGAACTAGACTGTGAATTAGTCTGTTTACATCTAAAGGGTTTTTATTAGTAGGACCAATGGTGAACTAGCTTAGATCTTAATACAGTTATATGAAGGACTCATTATGATTTGACAAAGGGGGGGAAAAGTGTTTCAAGGCACAGGTCTCTTAAGTAAGTAAGTAATGCTCACTTGTGAATTAAATATAGTTCATTCGCACAAACCTTTCGGAAAGGATTTGCACCAGTACCGGTCATTCATACTCCGAGTGTGTGTTTTTCCTCATCTTTTGCAGTGACTGCTGTATTGAACATGCACGTAGATCCAAGGAATCTGTTCGCAGAGAGAGCTTGTTGCAGACGCCAGAGTCACTTCATCTACATAGGACAAGGTGAGGAAAGGGGTGCATGTGTGCCATAGCTCCCCCTACCAGACCGTAACAGAACTAGCAACTATGACACACACACACACACACACACACACACACACACACACACACACACACACACACAAAGTCCTGTAAGTTAAGATCAGTGTTTCCAGCCCTGGTCCTTTCCCCAGCTCTCATAACATTAAAACACAGTGCAGTGGGGCTAAACCAGAACTGGCAAACACTAGCCTAATGTATAATATTCTGTAATGTTTTAATATAAACAGTTTTGGAATAATCTTTTTGTCCATCTGTTGTTAAACAGATATCTTAGGCAGTCCAGTGAACGTGGATGTAGGCATGTGCCGAACAAACTGCGGCCAAGCACGGCCCTCTTCCTTTGAGGCTGGGATGCAAGGCTACTCCTCCATGCTGGACTTCCTGAGAGACAAAAAGGTATCAAACATCTATAAATGGCAAAAAGGAATGAAAAGGACTATGGAAAAAAAATGGGTGATACTGACTGCATGATTTTGCTACTTCACCAACATGCAACCTTAAAGCTTAAACAAACATAAATTATATTTTATATCCAATAACATATCTTCTTAAACGTAATTTAAATTTCAATCTAGAATTGTGTAATATGTTGAATTTTACCAGTACGCTGGTACAATCCGTATTATGCAATCCAATTGCTGTCCATAATTTAAGTGAACGTATTTTAATTGTTAGAACTCTAGACTCCCCTGGCTGGCAGGGAGATATGATAATATAATATCGATATAATGATATTTATGTCACAATACTCTTTTCTGAGATATCATGAGCATTGTGATATTTATTATACATTTATAACATTTTTTTAAATAACCATTACAAACTCTAGTGTTCTACTGTCTGAATCTAAAATTGTAAAATGTAGATTTTTTTTTTTTAACAAATTTGACATTTATTCCCCCTTTTGGTGTTAATTTATTTTTGTACACATTAAATAAAAGTAGCAAACAATTTTTTTTAAGTTTATCTTGAAATGCAAAACTACTTTTTGCTGGCAGTCAGGGACTATATATTGTGTATCATAGAAATGTCTTGAAATATTGTGATATGATATTTTTGTCATACTGCCCACCCCTACTCAACTCGTTCCAGTAGTAATACATAGTCCCCTTTGTCTGCAGACGCGAACTCCGGCAGCGTCCTCTCACGAGCTCACAGGCTTTGGAGGAAACCTTCCGTCGTGTGGCGTGAGCATGACCTGTGAACCCACTGGACTGCGTGTGGACAAAGTGATGCTCATGGACGGCCTGCGTGAGGTGGAAATCATCGAGGACTGCCACTGTGAGGCCAAAGTGACTCGCTGTGTCCGAGCACCCTCTCTCAGAACGTACTTCTTTGAAACACCTTACGAGACTGTTATCGACGTGGGCAAGTGTGTAGGATCGAAAGGTGAACTGGGTAAGCAAAAAAAAAAAAAAAAAGTTTTATAGTCCGCCTTCCCATCTCTTGAATATGCAAAGATTTTAGTCCAGGCGTTTTGAGCACCCCATTAACCTAGTAGTCCTGAGTAGATCACTTCCACTAGTCCTCCCTCCCTCAGAAATGCCCTCTATACCTCGATTAAGCACTCACATTCAAAGGTCAGTTGTGATTTCAAAACATGTCAGATCAGGTACATTTTTATACAACAAACCACTGCCATATTATTTAACCTTCCCGGCATCTTAAATGACTACCTTATACCTTCAGCATGTGTTGGCTTCATCATAAAGTGGACTAATGTACACACTGTGGGTTGTTTTCACAGAGGGCTTTTCCTGTGTGCCTACTAAGTTTGATTCTGCTCTCGTGGACACTCCAAATAAAGTGGAGCTGATTCAGACGGTGGCAGGCTGCGATCTGAAAGAAGGCTGCTACAGAATTCCGTACGTGGAATATCATTACGAGATCACATACAATGAAGACGGGCTCAAGGAAGAAAAGCTTAAGGTAGGTCTTAAAAAATGAGTAACGGCATCCTGTTGACAATCAGGAAAGTCCGGAAATGAGCAGCACACACTGCTGTGACTAGTCATTTTGTCTTTGTTTCTAATTAAGTTGATGTCTAAAGCACATACGGTTTAAGTATAACGTCTTGTTTCAAAGTTCAGGCTGAGGTTTTGGGTAACGGTTTTCACTTAAAGAGGAAATTAGTCGTTTCCATTTGGTGTTAGCCGAGACTAATAAGTGAGCCCCATTTGCCAGACACAAAGGTTAAACCAATGATCCATTTCCCCCAACTGCAATCCACATCTTACTTTTGACACCCAAATTATTCACACGTGGAGCCTAATCCTTTTTACATTCATTTATCTGTAATATATCTCTATTTCTATACACGTTCCCGAAACACGATGACACAGAAGTTAAACTGTTATAGAAATTGTTAAACCTAAGTACATTGTGGAATGTTGTCATTGTGTTGTTACTATTCTGTAATAGTACTACAGAATCCCTAATGATAAAACTCTTTGCGTTATTCCAGTCGGTTACATTAACGCGCGACATTTAAAAGCACATTTCGGATTTTACGAGACCAAACCTTTTTTTCTTTGACTTGTTTGAGAAAACCTCTGGCCATCTGTCGCAGCTCCTTGGAGGTGTGAAAGCAGAGGATCACAAATGGCCCCAGCAGGTGCCAAATCAAAGTGTTTATCATGTTAAGAGAACAGAACCCATTCCCCCCCTCTTGGTTTAGAGTGCACTGGTGAATATTAGCGGCTTGCGGTGAGCTGATTGCTTCTCTCTCTTGTCTTGCTAATTGTCTTGCAGGAAATAGATGTGGGGAGATGTTTGGGAAGCTGCACCTCAGGAAACCGCTGTCTTCTCAGGTATGCTTTAAAACAGCTGATATAACACAGCTAAATAGCAAACCTTCTGCACAAGAAAGGCTCGATCGACTTCGTTTGCTCTTGAACAAACTTATAATGAGATAAAACGTATATTATCATAATTAACAGTGATTCAATAAGACATACTAGAACACCAGATGAGACTGAATACTAAAGTAACTGCTCTTGTCAGTGATTGAAAGTTTGAAAGCAGTAGTTTCTAGATTGAAAAACAGTAACAGTGTTAACTTTTCTACCACATTTATCATTTTTAAAATATGTATTAATCATGTACAGCGGATTAATCTAATCATATTTAGACACAGAGCTAATGATATATATATATATATATTTTTTTTTTTTACTATTATTACAGTTTAGGCTGTGAGAAAATGTCTCAATAAGGAGGGGGAAAGAAATCTAAATACAATTTTTAACAAATGCTATAACATTTTATATGTATAAATTCAAACATTTATACAATTTACAGTATTACAGTATTGTGCAAAAGTCTTAGGCACCCTATTTATTTTTTTTTTTATTACAAACTTTATGGATTTTTATTTTATGACTCTTCATTATCGAGTCAGGACAAAAACATTTTAGAATTCCAAACATTCGTTTTCCAGCACAAAATTAAATGTTACAGAAAAATATTACATAAGAGACACGTTTCAGACAAAAACACATAATGAAGGCTGCTGGGTTTTGCGAGAGACAAAGTCTCCAGAAGAACTGTGTCTGCTTCTGTAAGATGCTCAGTAACACTTACAGCTCATTTCCTTATAAACCTGCACTAATTCTACCTGAGACTACTGATTTTTTTTTTTATTGCGAAGGATCATCACACCAAATATTGACTTTGGTTGATTTATTACTGTTTACTGCTCTTTTACGTAGATACATTTAATTTCATTACTTGATGCTCTACAGCATTTCTTTGTATGTGCCTAAGACTTTTGCGCGATACTGTACACCACACGCCAGTTATAAAGTAATGTGTATCAATCGTGAACACGTTTAACCACTCTAAATCCTGACTCTTCCTCTCGAACCCTTTTGTACAGGAGTGCCTCTAATTCTGCCGAGTGCCTGCTGTGGGCAGAGGGACAGGGCAGTGCGTGTGTTCCACAAGGCTACGAGAGCCACACGTTTCTCAATCAGCATGGACAAACCCGAACCGTGCTGGCCATCACCTCGTGCCTCTGCCAGTCTTAAGCACAGTGACCTCTACTGAAGGTGCACGCACGCTGCGCTAACCAAGAGGACTTGCATTTGCAAAAGTGTCTTGAGTTGACTAAATGCAGAAGCACGTTAAAGTTTGGGATCTATAACATATAATTATTATGTTAAAATAGCACATGGTATTATGGTATTCTGACATACTATTTAGTGTTATAGTATGTGGTTTAGGACATGGGTTTTGGAATCTGTGTTTTTTTTTGTTTTTTTTTAAATAATATTACAACATGTGTGTCAAGGACATCTACTTCTCTTATGCAAAATTACAGCTGACCTGTTTCAGCTGTCCCTGTAATATATGTAAAATATGTAAATATGATTTTGTAAATAAATCTGATGCCATTAATTAAAGCCATGTACAGTAATGCTTGTTACTCTCCAGTATGGACTAATGAAAAGAAAAGGAAACACCGTGTAGAAGGAGAATATCATGGTTGTTATAGCACAACAAAACAATAAAACTAAGTATATTTGCAATACATTTGATAAAAATCATTTTAACTATCTAATCCCAAATTTTTCCCAGTTATGCAAGTACATGAATTTTACTCTGTGGACAGATGATACCGTGTTTGACATACGGAAAAATCTTGAATAAACTGTTTGTCAACACTTTTCTATCCGATGCAAAATAAAATGGCCACAGTTCAGTATATAGTGCTAAAGATTTGTATCAGGTGGTAAATTTTAAACATTTGTGCAAAAGGTTTCAAAACCTGTGCAAACTAGAAAGAAAAACACAAAGCAAACAAAAATAAAAATAAAATATAAATAAATAAAAGTTCACCTCACATCATGTAACTGTTCATGATTTTAAAGCAAATGAATATGATAAAATGTGATCAAACAATAATAAACCCAAAATTTTGTTTTTAACATAATTAATTTAAAATTTAATTTTTTGCCCGTAAACAAATCCAATTTAAACGTTGTAACTTTTGTTAAATTATATGCAAAAAAAAAAAAAAAAAAAAAAAGTTCTAAACCTGTGCAAAAGCAATCGAGGTACAAAAATAAATAAATAAATAAACAAGCAAGCAAATAAATAAATAAATAAATAAATTCACCATGTAACTATTTTTATTGCTTTAAAGTAAGCCAATGTAATAAAAAAATTAATAAAGTAAAAATAATTAAAAAAAAACAAAAGTATGTTCACATCACGTTATGTTACTACTTTTTGTTGGTTTTATTTTATTTTTTTTTAATTATGGTATGTGGATTTTTAATTCTTCTCAATAATAATGTGAGCTCTGTGTTTTAGCAGTATCAGATTATCTGTGTCAAACATGGTGCTTCTTTCTATTTCATAACATTTGTACTTTTACAGAGCTTTATTTCATAATATTTGTACTTTATATTTTTAATAAAGCTTCTATGCAGACAGGTTTGTGCTTTAAAATAAAAGTGGTCACGTGATCGACCCTACTGCGTTTACAGCTTCACTTTTTGCAAAACGCAAACCAACATTGTGATCTGTGGGATGAAATGAGTGAAGTCTTGCACGAGAACATGCACCATATTTATCATCATTTCTTTTTCTAAAGCTGTTTTTTTGTAATGGAGGGATGAGATCGGTCCTTGTGTTGCCTTTCATGTTGTTTTTCAATGGCTTGTGCTTACACGTGCGGCACGTTTATTTCTGTAGCGGAGGAGTGTTCACACACACTAAATGGTCTCAGACCACTCTTTTGTAGCGTGTAGATTAAGGATCGATTATATTTACACACCCTTTTTTTCTGTTTTGTTTTAGCTTTGAAGCCAGGTAAACACTGTTTCTGTAGCTGTGGCTCTTCTGAATGAACCACTTTTGAGCTCTTTAATGCCTTCAGTAAGACCTACTGACCTAAAAACTGCCAAAGTTTTAACAAATTAAGCATCCAGAATAATATCCAAGGCCACTGTGAATAAATCGAATCAAATAATAATTATAAACTGATCGAAATTAGGGAGATTGAGGAGAAAATACTGTCTAAAAGCACTACATGTTACAGGCTAATAATCCTTCAGTATAAAACCTGAAGCTGATATTTCTAACTTCAGCATTAAGAAATAATGTCCTCCAGTGCAAAGCACAAACGAACAGAGCACACACACACTGTATTTTAAATGATTTTAAATTAGTTATCCCACAGGATATGTTTTCATTAACAACCGATGACTGTGGTCTTTTCAAACCAAGGGATTTGCGACTATTTATGCTAATGCTAATTAATGGCCTGATTAGCATAACGCTAATCCCAAGATTCAAGCTCATTTGCTCTTTTAAAAAAAATATGTCGCTTTTAACCAGACTTATTTGACTGTATTTGTGCAGGTGTCGCAAGCGTTTTCCGTTTTGTTTGTCAGTGTAATTGTTGTTCCTGTATTAAATTATCCTCGTTTTGTCTAAATTAATGGATCCATTTTTAAGGACGTTAGCCGCCTGTGGTGAGCAAACTTCCTCGCCCTGCCATTAGGCTAGCTATTAGCCTGCTTTTGCAGTACCTTCTTCACCTGTGAGAGGTGGTATTAAACAAAACAAAAACCCCAAAATTACCATTTATTCCTATAAACAAGTCTCTTTACAATATATTTACAATATTTTAAGAGTATTTAGTCTAAAGCTACACTCTTATAATAAGATATTGTTGTGTTGTCTCTCAGAGGAGGAGAGCTGAAGTGAGCTAATCACCCAGTCAGGTTCACACCTTGTTAACACCACCATTTAGCTTTGCGCTACATTTCGCCGATTATTGACTTACATTTGCGATCAAATAGCGCCTCTTTATCGCTGTTTACCGATGAGCTGAACGGCGTTAACGCTTTTCATATAAAACGCCGGCGATGTGGAGGTGTTCACTCAGTCGCTTCAGTGAACACGAAGTTTTCCTCTTCGTCCCAGAGAACTTGGTCGTGAAACCATGGTTTCCGCTGTCTTCGTCTTCTTCGTCCTCGTCTCTATAGCTGGCCTGGGTAACGCCAGGCCTTCTCCTGAATATTCAGAAAACCGCTTTCCCGTGGAAAACGAGTCGGAGGAAGTTCGTTTGGCTGCTATTAAACGTCTTTTGGAGGTTTTTGGGATGGAAGACCCTCCTGCTTCTCTGAGTCGAGGCCACAAGCAGCCTCCTCAGTACATGTTAGACTTGTACAACACGGTGGCGGATGTGGATGGGGTCACCAAAGAGGGATGAAATGACCTCCCTTTGTGTCAGGCGTCAAAGAAACTGTTTACATTCAATAGTAAATAAGTTTCTCAACAAATTTTGTTTGTTTGTTTTCCACAGAATGACTAGCTGAATAAATGAAACAGGAATAGTATTAGTTAGCTGTTCTTCCACACACAGATAGTGCACGTGACGCATAAACATAAAATAAGGCTTCTAATACTGTAAAACTCCATGTCCTAAATTGTACACAGTTGTTCTCTTTGTCTTAAAATATATAAAAAAAGAAAGTAAAAAGAACTTGTCATGTGTCAGTTGTCTAGCTCAAGTACAAGTTGAACAGGTGACATCGGTCTTATGAGAAGGTGCTTACAGCAGAGCTCCATCTGTTCAAACTAAGACCTCAAGCATCACTCACTTTCAACAGACATCACTTCTGTCAGGTAAGACCCCCTTTTTTTCCCTCAGAAACTGACACACATGAGAAATGAAACAGGTGTAAACATAGGCCTAGTAGTGCCTACTCAGAACCTTCGAACTGACTGTCCCTCAGTGGTGGAATGAACTTCCAACCTCAGTCCGGACATCAGAATCTGTCACTATCTTCTAAAAGAAAATGGCTAAAGACCCATTTTCTCTTCCGTGAACACTTAACTAACCCATAACTTGTCCCCATGCTTAACTAACCCCTAACTTGTCCCCATGCTTAACTAACCCCTAACCTGTCTTACACCTCTACTCTGTGCCCTTTGCTCCTCTAGTGCTCAGTTAAACATCTTGTATGGTAGCACTACTTATATTGTGCTCTGCTTGATACATCTTGCTTTGCTTGTATTTCCTCATTTGATAGTTGCTTTGGATGAAACATCTGCTAAATGAATAAATGTAAATGTGAAAAAAAAAACTTCGATCTTTATCCACAGGTCAGTGTCTATCAGCTTCTTGATAACACCAAAATGAATGTCTCACAAGGAAAGAAGCTTGTGTCTTCAAGACTCATTCCCATTCATTCCAACGGCTGGGAAGTTTTCACCATCACACAAGCGGTGAGTTAAAACCGGGATTTAAAAATCCTCCTTACAAACTGAGAAAACGATTATAGAATAATTTTTCCTTGTATGCTTGATAACATTGGTGGTAACTAATAATTTAGCACATCTCTTCATAGGTCCGCACACGGATGATGGACGAGTATGGTAACCTGGGTCTCCTGGTGACTGTGCGGACTCTGGCAGGTGTTCAGCTGGACATGAGGACTGTGCGTTTTGCCTCAGGGCAGAGCCACCATCACAGCAAGCAGCCCATGCTGGTCCTCTTTACCGACGATGGCAGACGTGTCACCTCTCCAGAGGGTGCTCTGAAAGGTAACGATCATAAGTCAGTTTTTTCATCTTCAGCAGGGGAAAGTATCCTGATGTTGAGACAGGTTCCTCTAATCTGAACTCTTTCTCTTATCCAGGTTCTGATGATTCATTAGCTGGCCCCAAGCTCCCCCTGCCGAGCCTGACTCTCCCAGGGCCTGGGCATCGTAGTGCTCGCTCTCTTGACTATGATGAAGACCCAGATAGGAAGCCATGCCAAAGACTGCCACTGTACGTCGACTTTGAGGAGATTGGGTGGTCTGGGTGGATCGTGTCTCCCCGTGGCTACAATGCATACCACTGCAAAGGGTCCTGTCCCTTTCCTCTGGGCCAAAACATGAGACCCACAAATCACGCCACTGTGCAGTCCATCATCAACGCACTCAAGCTTACCAAAGGCATAGAGACACCATGTTGTGTGCCCGACAAGCTCTTCTCCATCAACCTCCTGTACTTCGATGACGATGAGAATGTAGTTCTAAAGCAGTATGATGATATGGTTGCAGGAAGCTGTGGTTGCCACTGAGATCATAAATCTGTATATATTGTGTATTTAAAGAACTCCAATTCAGATGTAGGAAGTAGCTGAAAAACAGATATCTGCCAAAGAAAGAATGTGGCTTGCTGATAATGAAAACCTTTTAGGGTTGGTTACTTTACTGCAAAATAGCACTAATGAATGGTGTGTGTGGTACCCTGTAAAATCTGGACTGGAGCCCAGCTGAAATGACAGACTGCTTCTTACAGCTTTGTATAATATGTAAATAGATATAAATACTAATATATGGAGGAGCTTGAGTGGGTCACTGTAAATTTGTATATTGCATGTTGTGAACTATTATAAAGTTTAAATAAATTGTAAAACAAAAAAAATGTTTGAAGTTATTATTTATTGACATAAACCCATTTGCAAATGCTTGACTGAATAAAATTAAAC
>CM074965.1:12237503-12259918 GCA_037577455.1 Pangasius macronema | reverse complement strand
TTGACAGGTCAGAGCTGTTTTGGTGGCATAAGGGAGACCTAAACAATATTATGCAGGTGGTTTTAATTATGGCCGATCTGTGTCTATCTATCTATCTATCTATCTATCTATCTATCTATAAGAAAGGAAAATCTGTGTCCCATGTATTATCCCTTTCTTTGCATTTTTAAAAATTATGAGAATTTTAACAAAAATTCCAGAATGTTAAGCGATTTTACACTAGTCACTAATGAAACAAACCAGTAGATGGAGACATTTACAAGTTGTAAATTAGCAGAACCTTAATAGAACCATTCATTATATATTATCAAGTGTCTATGAAGCATAGCCAGGGACCGTGGTTTAATTATAGCACAGCCATCATTATCAAAGTTATTATATTTATTATTGAGTTCTTATTAGCCTGTTTGACTGGTCACATCTTCACTAACTCAGAAACAAAGTATCTGAATAATTTCAGCTTGGATTCAATTATTTTACAATTGTTTACTGTGTTCTGTCAGTGTAAAGTTCAGCAACAGAAAGCTCTAGGGCTCTAATAAACAGAAAATATTTTATTTAAATAACGTTCATGAAATTAGTCTATACTGAGGGGTCTGTGGAATTTATTTTACAATTTTACAAGGTTCCCTGGCTGCAAAATGTCTGTGAGCTAATGGTCTAAAACATTACTTTGCATGTAAATTGCAGCTTTAGTGGCATTTCATAAGGCATCATTGATAAACTCTCATTTTAAAAAAATCTATATTTTTATTTAATCATTTCATAACATAGTATTTCAAATATAATTCTGTGTAAATTAGATACATGTAGCTATAGGTAATAAATCATTAGACTGGAAGAACAAAGCACAAACATTTAATGAACTTGCAATTAGTTGCCCACTTAGAAACAGTGTACAATATGTGAAAAACAGAAAATAAAATCAAATAACAGTCCATATTTCCCAAAGTACATTACACACAGAGAACTGATGAAGCATCAGATTACTTCTGTTTATACAACCAGATTGTTAAGTGGAAAAGGCTTGATCAGTACTGGTGTAGTGTATTTCCACACCATTAAAGGAATTTCTTCTCAAAAAGATACTTAGCTTACAGGCCTAAACAACATAGGCCAAGGGACATTAGGTGTCTATATGTAGTAAAAAATAAATAAATAAATCAGCATGTCCCTTGTATTAATTCATTCATTAATATTAGGTTTAAAATATAAAACAAACAATATTCAAATAAAAAAAAATAAGACTCTGTTTCAAAGATTACATAATATAATAAAGTGAATGGTCCTACAGTGTCCCTAGTTGGAAGTATAAATATTTATGTACTAATAAATTAACATTGTACTTATTTTTTATTGTATAGACCAGTATTATCTCACTATCAAGCCATTGATGAGCTTCAGGTGTGTTAGAGTAATTTTTATTATAACTTAAATTACTTAAGTTTTTAAAATGTTTTAATCTGAAAAAAGAGCAATTTTATCCAGGACATATCCAAAAGACCATTGTTGGATAATGTCTATGTCTGTGGACAGTTGGTTTCAAGGTTTAAATGAAAATTCAAACTTCTATGGAGAAATATATTCAATGTGCAGAATATCTCTGACAATCAGGCATTCTGGATTGAGAGATTGGGATAGATTGGGATATGTATCAGGATCAGGGTTGTATTGAAATTAGCCCCAGTTCAGATACTGGAAAAGGGAAATGCATTATTCTTGTTTATATTTCTCTTTTTATGGGGGAAACAAGTTCACTGTGGTGCACACACATTTCCGACTTGCAATATCTGCAATACACCTTTTTATCGTTGACTGCTATGGACATTAACCACATTAACATAGAAATGAAAGATATACTGTCTGCACTAACATTTTCCCTTTGTCTGTCATAACCTGTGTTTGAAATTGTTTAGAATTAATTCAGATTAATTGCTTTAAAACAAGATCTAGTTTTAAACCCACCACTTACGGACATGCTTTCCAACTGCAACTTTGCTTCAAATGTAGCCCAATGTGGCATAAAAACATGACTCTGGCAACCCTGATCATTATAATGGTTTGTGTTAAAGAATAGTAATAATCTAGTGACTTTGCCACCAAGTGCTGTAGAGGCATATTACGTATATTTATATCTAATACTTTCCTAAAAGAAAATCCACTTTCAATCCACTTTTAATTCAGCTGAGGGTGAATTCCATGCATTAAAGAGTTAATTCTCTATTTGGTTACACCACCCAGACAAATGTAGTGCACTATTTGGGACACAGCTGGAACCCGAGTCTGTGCAGACCTGCTGGGAAATAAAGTCTGCTGTTTTCAGATTGATTCTCGATCAGTTCACTGTGCCAGTGAAGACTCGTGTTGTGCTGCATTTTAAGAGATGGAGAGCTCTTTGTTTTGACTCCTCCAGGATCTTTCAGGCTCTTTGTGCAGGCAAGGTGTTATGTTTCCTTATACCTGAGAGGAAGAAGCAGGTTAAATAATAGGTGAGACTTCTTTCAACACACACACGCTAAAAGCTAACAACAGATGTGTATTTGATTAAAATAATTGTGAAATCCGATGACTTCTGAAGATATTTTTTTAGTTCTGTTTCAGTTTGAAATGATCATATCATGAAAAGTGTACCACAGTGCAACAGTAACTCTGCCTGCAAGTCCGATGCTATCACAGACAAGAGCAGATGTGTTTCATTATTCAGATGCTCCAGACCTTTTAATCTGTCACCCAGTCTGTTACTGAATGCATTGTAACCTTTATTCAAGTGAACTCCCTCCTACTCTCTGGTGTAAAATGGAGTGTGTGTGTGTGTGTGTCTATGCCTATCCTATGAGAGGTGTTGCATGTCGGGTGTGTGCATCATGTGAATTATGCGTGAGTGTGTGGGTGTGTAGTTACTCACGATCTCTGTAGGCCAAACTCAGTGGTTGCTCCAAGTGTGTTCAGCTGCTCTTCCAAAGCTGCAATACGCAGACCAATGTAGCCGGATGACAGGAGCAGGAGCAGAACTCTGTATACACACACATACACACACTCATTAGTCTTACTCTCCTTCTGAGAACCTTGGACTGACATAATTATTAATGCAGCTAAGTAATACTATGCCTACACCTAAATCTAACACTAACCATAACATCAGTAACCAAAAGGAAACCCTCTAAGTTAAATTACATTCAGCAACACAAAACATGCAACAATCTACGATGACCTTACAACCACTGACTGCTCAGATTTTCCTGAGCTACTAGCTTTTTTTCTTATAATTTATAATTTTATTTTATTTTATTTATTTATAGTTGCATGTTACATATTCAATACTTAAGGACTATTCCCACAAAACATTTCTTCACATTACAAAAGGGCACAGTAATATCGTAAAAAACACTTTTGATTTCTGTGATTTTTTTCACATGCAGTGAAAACCTTCTCAGCCAAAAAAATTAGAGGGTTTTACTGATGTATTAGACAGAGCACTTGGAGAGGTTTCACCAAATCTAGTCAACACAGCGGCTGAGCAATTGATAACTGTTGTGTCAGAACACAAAGCTGTATTACAAACAGCATAGTAGCTACTAAAACATGGACTTAAAGGAAGCTACTGTTCCTTAAAAGAATGCAGCAAAAATCAATGTATTTTGAAGAGTCTATATTCAAAAAATAATATAAGGAAAGTAGGATGTAAATTCTACATTACAAATGCATTGCTTTGTGACATTGTACACTACTGCAAATAAATTCTTAATAAAAAAAATACAAAATACAGAGAGTCTTTTTCTTAAGATTTGCTGCTGTTGTCCACCCTTGACACAGACTCCCACACCTCAGAAGTCACAAGTCTATCTGTTAATCCGCCATCAAACTAAACTGACCTGCCACGTCAGATATGTTCAAGATATGTTTCAGAGTCTGGCACCTAAGCCAACCTGAATTTCCTGGAAATGTCTGTGCTCCAGTCATATAGCAAATTCCAACACCAAACTCACACTAGATGAGTTTCAAGGTGTCGCAAATAGGTTTTCAAAATCGGGGCAGTATTCCTTCATATACCCACAGCTCTGTTGAATGCTTGATTCTGATTGGTCAGAAGATGTTGATTAATTTTCTGTAATAGCAGCTCTGACAGCTCTGACCTTGCTGGCTGTAAGGTTTATATAAATGTACTCGTTTAATACATTGGTTTATTAGCGAACGCTCACACAAACAGTAACAAATGAGGTTAAAAAAACCTCACACAAACAATGGGGAATAAATGTTGATATGGTGAGGTTTTCTGTGAGGAGATGTTTATTTAGCATTTTTTGGAAGGAGTCTCCAATGTCAGCACATTCTGCATTCTCTGTAACATGACAAGCTGCTTTTTTGCATCCATTAAATGCCCTCACAGTAAAAATATTGCATCAATATGATTTCTTTTTTATTATTTGTAAAGCCATATATTACCCTGAAATTAATACAAAGAGATCACATTTAAAAAAAAAGTTGCAACCAGGACATATTTTGACTATGCTTCTTACAATATAGGATATTATTAAGAGCTTACAGTATGAGATAGACAGTGACGAGTTTGTTGACGTTGGTTGTGCCTCCCATGGAGAGGAAAGATCTGATCTTCTCTGTTACCATGGCCATCCAGGAGACAGCTAATTATAGAACATATGGTAAGAAAATTGTAATATAAGTGTCTGACCTAAGCAGGCTGAAAAAAATGAACTTGGTGTGACATCGATAAAATAGTTCGTGTGTCCTGATCTTTAGTAGTCTTTACACAGAATTTCATACTGCGTGTGCTCATCTTTGGAACACTAAGCAATATTGTGTTTTTACCGGTGTTCTCCTCTGAAGAGTGGCCATCTCTGTTGGTGCTGTTGCATGATGTGGAGTTGTTTCTTGCTTCGACTAAAAAAAGTAGTCGAGATAGTCATCAATAATCAAAGTATCAAAACAGTGTTATTATTTAAGTCTTTATTTATTAATTCTTTGTTTCACTACACATGATTACAAGAAGTCGTGTCAGATTAGCGCATATTAGCTGGCTAGCATTGGCAGTAAACATTATAAACATTTGTGACTTTTCCTGTCAAAAATTCTTTTAGGTTAGCTTATCTTAGCTAGTAGGCTAGAATTATCAGTGAAGATTATAAACATTTGTGAATATCAAACTTTTCCTGTCAGAAATTATTAGGTTACATTATGTTAGCTAGTAAGCTAGAATTATCAGTGAAAATAATAAACATGTCAGGCTTTTCCTGTCAGAAATTTTAGGTTAGCTTTTGTAATCTAGTAGGCTAGAATTATCAGTGAAGATTATAAATGTTTCTTTACAATAAGAATTTTTTCTGTTAACAATTCTGTTAGGTTAGCTAGGGTTATTATTTTAGCAAGTAGGCTATTATCAGTGAAGATTATGAACATTTACTGTTTGAGTCTGAGAAGCAGAAATGGGTTAGTTTTAGGGTTAAGTTCTGATGTTGCTATTTATTGTTAGCATAGACTGTTTGTGAATTGTACTCTATTCTGTTTCATGCTAACAGAAGCAGCATCAAAAAACTTAGGATGCCAAAATAAAGAAAAAATTTCCCGCTGCTTTTTTCAGAAAGAAACAGAATGAAACAAAACTTTCCCAGTCTTTTCTGGTGTGAAATATTCAGGGAACTTTATTTCATAACTGACATAGAATGAATTTGTTAGCAGAATACAGGATTACTGTACATAGCTGCTATCGCAAGATTAAGACAGATTGATGTAAGAGCAAGCTATTCATTAACAATCTAAATCTGCAGACAAATATTAGGCAAAGAGAGTAAAGGGCATAAGCAAAAAATTCAAAAACCAAGAACAGCGGCCAGAGAAGTAGAAGTGTTTGCTGGAATGGCAAAATCATGCAAAGATAGGCAGTGAATAAACTTGTATAAATTCATGGAAGTAAATGAGGTTTAACAGGAAACAAGTGAGTTCAATAGGCAGGTGAGTGAGAGTGAGCTAATGTCCAGGACTGGATTGTGGATTTATGGCGGCTCCTGGATTGGCGGTGGATTCAGATGTGCCAGCTACATTCGTGATTATTTGAATGTAATCAATTCCCACATCAGTATTATCATACAAGGCAATCTACTCCTTATTATTATAGTAAAACTAATAGGAAATATGTATATGTAATATGTAAGACAGTATATGTAGTTTTAAGAGTAAGTCACGACCAACCAATGAGTGCATTGCTTTTTTTAAGTGGTTAACAATTGAACTAAAATGATCCATCCACCCATTTTCCATACTGCTTATCCTACACAGGTTTGTGGGGGGAGCCTGGATCCTATTCCAAAGTACTCAGGGCACAACCTTGGACTGGGTGCCAACTCATCACAGGGCACAATCACACACTTTGGACAATTTGGAAATGCCAATCAGCCAATACAATCAAACGCCAACACAATGCATGTCTTTGGATTGGGGAAGGAAACCCCCAATGCACAGGGAGAATATGCAAACTCCACGTACACAGGGCAGAGGTGGGATTTGAACTCCCAACCCCGGAGGTGTGAGGCAAACATGCTAACCAGAACTAAAACTGTGAAACTGCTAAACAATAGATTGCTTCTCTTGAATTTAAAAATGTATCAAGTGTAAATATGGTGTGTGTATGAATTAAGTGGAGATCACTAACCGTGGGAAAGGTTGGAGACTGACGACAAGGGAGAAACTTTGCTGCTCGTCGTCCTGTCCTTCTCTAAGACAGAGAACCTGTGAGCGTCTGTACTGTCCTCCTGACTAGAGTGACTGGAAATCTGTGAACAGAAATCTTCTGAGTACTGCAGTGCAACAAAAAAAAAAAAAAGGTTTGGAACCCTTAAGGGTTCTTTGGTTTGTCCCTCTAGGGTAACCCTTAAAGGTTCTACGAAAAGCCTTACAAAAGATTGTTTTCCTATTACAGAGGGTTCCAGATAGATGCAGCTTAGATACATGCAGTTTAGACAATATGAAATATTACCATGCATACACAGTTTAAGCAACATTTAAGAAGCAATTCCCTGTTGTTATTACTATCGGTTAAGCCTTACCGTGTAGTCTTAACATTATGTATGTTGTACCCTTGTCCTAAGGGTCAAAAATGACCCGCCTTCACTAAACCACTAAAATAAAGCATATTAATTACATTTTAAACCCCAAATCTATTTTTCATGAAGAAACAACCTGTCATTCATCACAAACTTTGTGAATTTCTGTGTTCCCCTCTTCACAGTGCAGAAAGACTGCATTTAACGACTGGACACAACTCGTTTCCTCTGCTGTTAAACATAGTGGCAGGTCATTTTTGACCCTTAAGACAACACAAGGGTTAAGGATTGAAGGTAAATGCTTAGTGTCCAGTCTAAACATGATTTACGAACATGGCCTAAATAATGCTGCATTCAGAAAGCTCTTCTTGTTCAAATAACCAAAAAAGTGGCTGCCACTCTAACAGACAGCAGAATCACATTTATTTTGGCTGACTTTGTAAAAGGAAAAGTGCAACAGGCTGTAGTAATTTATGCGACATGGCACACATAAGTGGCAAAACAATTATGAACTAATTCCTTTTAATTTTCTTTTTTTTTTCAGTAGTATTCTTACTGTGTCGACTTCCAGTTCATGGCCGTTTTCTACAGGAGACATTTGAAGACTTGCATTCTGTGGAAAACAGGAAAACCAGTAAAACTTATTTAAATTTGACTAGATAAACCAATACATTTATCTGAATTCTATAGCCATCAGTGGATGGAACCCTAAATGAGCACAGCTGGATTTCCCAATCCTTTAGGTGGTAAGGATTATTACTCTGTCCTCATTACTCTGTCCCGTTTATCTGTTAAATCATGTATACAGAATATGTTCAGCTGGACATTGGTAAGTGTATTAGCTCTGATATTCCCAAATTGGTAGCTAGCATTAATAAGGGAGAACTAGTTTATAGGTGGAAAATTTTATAGGTGGAAAATAGCACATTTCTCTGCCTCCAATTTGGCAAAGTCATGTGATAAACAGTTCTCGTATTTTTACATTTCCCTGGAGCAATGGGAATTTGTGCCATTTAGGCACTGTTTGTTGGAGATCTCTTCAGTACCACTTTGTCGCCCGTACAACAAAATAATAAATGCCATGTCATGTGAGGATTGTTTTAAATAGATGAAAGTATTTTTTAACCATAATTTTGTCTGCAAATATGAGACAATGGTGTAGGCCCAATCAGAACTTCTAATGAGAAAACAATCCAACGAGCCCATTGCCTCCAGTGCTCCAATATGCAAATGTCTAAAGACCAAGTTTATCAGATAATATCTAGGATAACACTTCTTGCTCTTTCTCTACATGGGCCGTTATTGTTTACGCTGCATCAGTATCTATTCTTTTAAGTTAGGAATTTATGGATTCTCTAAATACTTGCATGCTCATCATATGTTTGGCTGTTTGCACTATTTGAAAACCATGCTGGATAAGAGTGTCTGCCAAATACTTCAACCTAAATGTAAGTAAAAGGCTGAAGATTTTTCCACTACCAGCAGATCAACACATTTTTAACCTATATAATATCTCTATGTTTATTACATCTCTCTGAGTACTTTCTCAGTGTTTCGTATTTTAACATTCTGCAAAAACACTGTAAAACAATACAAATAGATACTAATAAAGTAATATTACCAACCTGTAGCTGTGGACATATAGACTTCAGGACATTGAAACACACGTCTCGATTCCGTAACGACCCAAAGAGATACTGAAACACACAAAGACAGGGAAAATTATAAGTAAGAAAGCCTCAGAACAGTGACGGAGTGTATTCATTCTTTATACACCATGCAAAGCTCATACTTTGTCTCCAGTGTTGGTGATGATGGAGATTGCATTGGGTACAACCCGTGCTGTGTTCTTCTTCTTTATAATCTGGATTGTGGACATATGTATCTGAACCTGGTTGAAAAAGATGGAATAAAATATTAACATTATGCAGGATTCTGAAATAGAGCTGCTTGAATAGGGTTTCAGGAATAAAATACTGATACTTAATATTTAAACATAATAATTTATATTTCATATGACATTTAAAAATTGTACTATTAATTATTTAATATGCTGTCTCTTGGTATGCTTCATCAGACCATCAAGTAAGAAATAAAACACTATAGGGCATGCTTTCATAGGAAAATAATAAACCATGTCCTAAAGTGTTTTATTCCCTTTATACCACAGCAATTTGCCAATGCTAACAATTTTATTTACTATTAAGGAATGACATCATTCTTTTTATTCATTTATAGTTACATTTAATGTTGTAGAATGTCTACAAAATGTTAATTCCTGTTATTACAGTGCAGATACTGAAGACTCACTCCTAAAATGCTAAATATATGTATCCTTTATCATAAAAAACTTCATGTCAACAATTGCAGACATTTTTAAATCTGTTTTTGTGAAATGTCTGCCATACAAGTCCCTGTGTAAGTATTATTATGGAAAGCGTAGAATACCAGAAAGAATGCATTAACATTAATAATAAAACTGTTATTTGAATTACAGCAGGAACTACTGTCCAAGCTACTATATATAGAAAATATATATAGAAAATATAGAAAATGAACCTATACCTTCTAACCAATCAGAATTGAGAAATCATCAGCCCTGTTATGTAATGTTGGGTAAAATTATGTGTAATATACTGTATTTGATGTTTAATCATACATATATCATCAGCACAATGGTGACAAATAAACGATTCACAAATAAAAATCTATGAATTACAGGGTTTCTGTTATTAAATTGCACACTGAGGTAAGATTTCCTGGTCTTACCTTGGTCTCTTTCAGTAGAACAGAGGAGTAGAAACACACATACTGGTGTGACACGTACATCTTGCCATGGTAGAGCACTTCCTTTTGGAGGGCACAGGTGAAAGCTGGGACAGTGAAAAGAACACATATTGTCAACGCCAGTGTACACTTCAGTTTCATTTGTCAGTTTGACTGTCATCACAGGAACATACAGATGATAGATTTCCTTGATTTGAAAAAGGAGAAAAATGCAGTGAAAGTTTGTACATGGGAGATTTGGCAGCACATAAATACGTTGTGGTATTCTGTGCATATTTTTAAACAATGGCTGACCTGAGAAATGAAGGGAGAAGGTGACACTAAACTGAAACAATACTCACCGTAGATCAAATCATCCATCTCAGAGATTTCTGGGAAATGTTTGTGGAATGTTTTGCTATGGTTCTTGAAACTCTGTAAAAACATACATACATAAAATGTCTAATTCGGTTTAAAATGCCAAAAAGTCTTGTAATCTCATTGCAAAATAATTATAGGTATTTTATGAATGTGTGGGGTTCAAAATGCCACATCTTCAGATTTTTTTATTCATTAACAAATGAAACATCATACTTTTTTTATCCATTAATAGTTATATTTAGTGTTGTGAAGTGTCCAAGAAACAATTTTGTTCTTGTTATCACATTATAGCAACAATAAACAGCTGTTCCCTCACCAGCCTCGATTTTTTTCTATATCGTGAAGTTAATAAGACCAAAAATGCAGCTTGACACTGAAAAACTACAAAGCCCTCCATCCTAAAGACTTTCCCATTTCAGAAAATATTTCTCTCTGAATGATACAAAGCGACAACAATGGAGACTTCATCCAAAAATTAATGTCCGCTCACAGAAAACTCTCTGGTTTATCAGATATGTACTTCTGAAAAGAAACAAGGAAACTCACACTGCGAGTAAGAGGTCTGTCTGTGCGATCAGCTCCCTCCTCATCTATTGTGCTGGTGGTTCTGTTGGATACATTGTAATTTATATAAGATATATTGTGGTATAGAAATGGGTGTTTTCAGTCTTGGAAAGTCACAGTACCAACCGGTTTATTGTTTTCTCATACTAGTAGATCTTATTTCATTTATTTTCTAATTGTCAAGCAAATCATGAGTTATTATAATAAGTCAGTAAAATCATTAGGCCTACGTGTTGTATAATTGCTCATTCCACATTCACAGGAGGTGAAAATAACTACAGAGCCAATAAAATATTTTATGCAAAGATGTACACTGATGTTCTAGATATAATATGTGTACCTAATAAAACAGCAGTGTAAATGTCCTGTCACACTGCAATAATACTAAATTTATCACATTTCCCTGATGCTCAATAGACTCACTATGTGCTATTAAACAACACTGAATTGTATTGAGTTTATAATTAGTACAAAATGAACGGTGAAAGTGTGAACATCATGCTAGCTGGCAGCTTTAATGCATTAAAATGTTGTTTCAGCTATTCTTGCTGGCTAGCAATAATTAAAATTATAAGTTAACATGAAAAATATGCATACTGCTGTTTAACAAGTCTTTTAATACAAAAATGCAGTGACTGTGGTGTGGCTTGCATGTACACCATGTGCTAACCGTATGGAGCTGCTTCTCTGAAATTCAAAGTGTGCTTCGTCCAGGACACGACTCTTCATGCTCTCAGAACTCCTCCTCATTTTACACTCTTTGGACTTTCCCATGGATCCTCCACAATCCAGGGAATAGCTACAGCAGGGAATACATAACATCACTGACACAACAATAAACTGAACAAAATGGCTAGTAATGAAATAATAAACAGTAAAGTAATGAATGTTTTCATTTACATTGCCGTTTTAACCTTTATCACAACGTATTACTCAGGTGATTTAATTTCATCTAGTGGATGAGACACAATTCAGGACTTATTAGCACATTTCTACAGAGGTTTGCAAATTTCAGAAACTGCTCATGTCCTGGAATTTGTGTGCAGAAACATTGACGCGAGATGCTTTTCTGCTCACCATGGTTGTAAAGAGTAACTGGGCTACTGTTGAGTATGAAAATCCCAAGAGACTAGCAATTTCCGAAATACTCAAAGCAGCCAGTCTGGCATCAACAATCACTAACAGTCAAAGCCACTGATATTTCCCCATTCTAATATTTGATGTGAACAGTAACTGAAGCTGTATGATTTTATGCATTGCATTGCTGCCACAAGATTGCCTGATAGTATAGTTGTTCTTATTAAAGTGTCCACTGAATGCTAATGTGTGACTTACACTAAATATAGCTTAATACCTTATATTGTAAAACCACAGCATTATAATCCCAAGGTCAATGTTCTCATAATTTGGTGTCTCAACTAATGGTTTCCTTCATATATTTATTTACTAAGGTTTAATAGCTAAATGAGTGATACCAACATGAACATCAAGTTTTTATCTGTTTAAAAATAGAGCCAGTAGAAACCAGATGCCTTCTTGTAATTTGAATCTTTGTTTCAAGATCCACCATTGCTAAGGGAACTGGTTGGCAGGTCAGCAGTTTTCAACAGTAAACTGAATGCTGAAGTGAAAATTGATATGTTGAAGAAATCTTTATCTCATAATAGCAGGTGCCCAGAGGCTGAGTGTCACATTCAATTTAACTGCTAGTTGCAGACAGTCACAGTACACAGTTTAGTGTATATCAGATGTACAGTTTAAATAAAGTTTCACATGTCACAGCAAGGTGGCATAATGCTTTTTTTTTCTTTTTTTAAAGACTGATACATAAGGCAAGAGCATTTTTAACAACTGCTTTCAAGATATTCAAACATTGAAGACCTTTACACCATTTTAACTCTTATGGCATTAACATTAATTGAGGTTAACATTAACAGAATATATATTTCATGACCTGACTTCCTAACAATTTCACATTCTCCACATTATCATTTTACAACTTTAACAGCTCATATGTAGAGTATCATGTCAATTCTTTTCAAAATTAAAATACTACCTATATAGAGTGATCTTTCAGTTTACCAGTTTTCCAGAATCTTCATGCTCCATTTACTACAACAGACAGCACTCCTCACACTGACCATGAGCAGATAATGAAATGTACTTCTCAAGGCTATGAGAGTGCAACACTTCAACGCTTAACTGAGAACAGTCACCTCCCAAACTGGTACGTGGCAAAATTGCACTCAGTACGACATAATGCATGCTGATTAACGAGGTTCTTTGAATGCACTTTTGCGCTTGCCCTGGATTGTATACCTGTGCTGTACAGCTTGAATGAAACTTACTTTCTAAAGCCTTTGAAAAGCTGAGAAACCTGTTTCCTTTTGGCGTTTATTTTTTTTTCCTGGTGAAAACCAGACTACTGAGATACAACAAAAATGAAGGAAGCACAACGTACATAATGTGCTGTCACTTTCAGTTTTAAAGCCTGTCATTATCGGACCTGGCAGTCTCTTGCATGATCTTTTTCATTCTTTTTATTTTTTTAAATAGTTTTGAGTGCATTAATAGCAGTGCTGTAGAGTATAAGTATTCTTATAAATAATATTTTAACATTTAGACACATTTATAGACATACATACCATATGTACTGTACATGCAGTTCGGTTACAGTCAGGCCTAACCAATTCACAAACAGACCATTTAAAATGTATTACCTAACTACATAAAAAGTTTCCTTCATAACATTACTAATCATTGTGGCTTAACCCCACATGTCATGTACTTTATATTAGAAACTACACTATACACCAGTTGCTTTAACAGGAGCACCTGTACACTTGCTCATTCATGCAATTATCCAATCAGCCAATCGTATGGCAGCAGTGCAACACATAAAGTTCTTCAGATACAGGAAAAGAGTTTCAGTTAATATTCATATCAAATGTTAGAATGGCGAAAAATGTGATCTCCATGACTTGGCATGGTTGGTTTGAGTATTTCAGAAACTGCTGATCTCCTGGGACTTTCACACACAACGGTCTCCAGGGTTTACACAGAATAGTGTGAAAAACTAAAATATCCAGCATGTTCTGCAGGTAGAAATGAGCAAGCGATGATGAGCGAGGTCAGAAGAGAATGGTCTGAGTGGCCGCATCACGTAACCCTGCCGATGATTATGTTCCTATAACAGCACATTTTGTCATGTTTTATTCCTTGCTTAACTCTCAGTTAGTTGTACATTTAGTTATAGGAGTGTTATAAACATTTTAAAATATAAGTAAACATAGACTATATAATTAACCTGTTACTGAAACATATTACTGTACAGGCCTCAGCTTCTCAAACAATGTATCATATGATGGTTCATTTTGAAATCTTGAGCAGGTTAGTTGTTTACATTCAATATTTTAGTGTATGGTATGTTGCCTTCTGCTGTGTCAACATGGCATGGCTAATTCAGTCTATAGTAAACTGAACACATGATATAAAATAACCACATTTTACGCAGGAGCTGTCATACCAATCAATAAACTCTTTTATTCCGGATTTGTAATTTTTCTAAAAATTTTAGTTCTCTAAGTTCTTACAATGATCAAGTTATTCATGTGACTTTTGAGCTTTGCTTACTACATTTCAAAAGAAAAATCTCTACCTTCTACTCACTACATTTTAAAACTCTACATCTCTACATTTCATTGTCATACGGTAACTTTTTAGCGTCAGGCAGTTTCAAGAAGTCAGTGCTAGAGGCACTAATTAACCATCAATGACTAAAATCACTGTGGGATCTGAGGCAGGCATCTTTTCCTTTTGCGAATCTTTCTTGTACTTAAAAATATTTAATCTTGTACATAAAGTTAAGTGTTGATCATTGACCAGAGTACTTAATATTCAGTATTTCAATGAGTAATTGCACTTTTCCTTGAGTAAAGACTTTGGGTACTAAGTCATAAAAGACTAAACTATGAAAATTAATTACAAATATGTATGTAATTTAAACAATTACTAATAATTTATATTAATTACCATATAACTATACATAACTGCATTTTTGCACATGGTTGACTGCTGGTTGAATTTTCATAGATAATTAACATGTCTGTCTGTGTCATGCATTATGAATATGTTCTGTTTTGTGTCACACACAGCACACGTTCCTCTTGTGTGTTTGCATCCATCTTGAACTGTGCATTGTAGGTCTGTACTAGCTCTAAAAGAAATGTCTGTCTTTACTTTTGAAAAAATACACACACTAAAGACCTCCAAAATCGTCTCATTTAGGTAAAAGATGAACAATCTACTATGATTTTACCATCATGCCACTGAGATTCAGAAATAAACATATTAGCTAAACTTTAAAGCCTAGTCTATACAATATTTGACTTTTGAAATATCTACTAGTAGTCTATTTTACAAACCTCGCCATCATTACAATAGGATTATCACTCCATCCCAACCACCATATTTAAATATATGATGCAGCAGTGGGTGACTCACCCCAAACTGTCCAGTGAAAATTTCCTGTTAATTTCTTTATTTTCATCCATGTTGCAAACACAAATCAGCTTGATCACAGCTCAGCTTCACTTACACTTTCTCACTACACACTGACTCTCTCTTAATCGCAAAGCTTTGCTTTCTGCAGCACAGACTACACAGCTGATAGTAACTATACCCAAGAGACATGCAGGCTCCTCCTCTTCATGCTCTATTAACCCTCCCCACTCTGACCAAAATCCACTCCCCCTTTCTGTAGTTGCCATAGATGCATGGTTTCCATTAGCTCCACCCACTGGAGTAAGTTTGAATGGGGTTTTTTTTGAGGAAGCATGGTTACTGCACCAAGACTCATGCACATTATGCAAAGTAATGAGGGAACAGGTGACGAGCCGTCACATGTGTCCAGAACACCCTCTGTTCCAACGCTCAGATACACATCACGCAGGTGATTGTAATCAGTAGTCTTACAGGTATTCTTCTGGTTGTTGTGAACATAGAGCATGTAGGTGAAAGTGTGCAGAGTGAGAGAATGAGAAACAAACATTGATATGCTACATTAATACACAAAGAACCCACTCTGTAGAATGCACTAGAATGTAGTACTAGTAATGAAGCTTACCAGTAATAAACACAACTGCCAGTACATATTGAGAGGGATCATATTACTGGGATGGAATCTCTTATCTGTACTAGAACATCCAAGTGTAAATATAGAACATACTTACCAACTCTGACTAAGCACAAACTATGGCTAAAAGGTTCAGAATGACACAACAAACCAGCACAGACTCAACCCACCTCAGATTATATATCATGAATAGTGACTGTAATGGAATACATTGTAGTAGGTAGCATTCATTCCCTCCCATACCCCTAGGAAGCCTCTGTACTTTTTCTTGCTGCTTTTCCTTGTACTTTTCTTTCTTGCTGTGTACCATCAAGGACACATGCTTTGTACATTTAGTATGTAACTTTTATATGAGAAGGTGCATGTGGTATACCTTTAATGAGCTTTTAGAGTGAGCCTTATGGTCCATTGATTTACTTAAAAAGGTGGAAGATACCTAATATTAACCAGCATGGGGCAACTTTCAACTCTGTATTAGAATCGAGGTGTTCAAAACTGTGAGTCACAGTATTATCATGCAGTGGGGCTCACTACTTTCTTTAATTCAGGCTTCTGTTAACATTTTTACAACCTGAAAAGTAGCTCCAAACCCCAGTCTGTACAGAACTGCTCAGCTCTGACCCTTTCCCCAAGGCTGTGTTAATACTTACTTTTAATTAAGTGTACATGCACAAGATAGAGCAAAGCATGTAAGATATAGAGTTCATTGGGCACATCACCTATGCACTTCTGAGAAAATGTGACGTTTATGTCTGCAACAGAGAAATTAATCACAGACGTCTGTAATGGAACATTCTGTCAAGTCACCAGACATAATCTCTTTATCTTTTAGGAGTGGGATTAAAAAAATTTAGAAAAAAAGATGTGTCCATTCAGCTCAATAAACCTCGAAGCATCAATGAGAAAAGACTAGAAAATCTGTGCAATGCACAGACTGACTGACAATCAATAGTAAGTGTAGCACTGGTTTCAATGTCAAGAAGTATTGGAATATTATGGACTGAACACAGACAAGTAGAGTGATACAAACAGTGAAATGTACCAAAATACCAGCACGCTTGGAAGAATGCTTGTCTAATCAAATTAGTGAAACGTAACTAACTGTTGTATAATCTGTCATATGTTGGATGTTTCTGCTCTAATTTGCGTAATGAAATTTCTGTGTACCCCACGGTGGAATACAAATATAAGTAAAAATATGTAAAATAAATGTAAAAATATTGTATAAAATAAACATTATACAAAATAATTCCAAAGTTTTCCACTCAAACAGCTTGAGACACTTTTGCAGAACATTCTGTGGAATCTCAGTCTTTGGATTTGCATTATATTAAAAGTCTGTGGTGTGAATTGAAGAGGGCAGTCCAAACATGCAAACCTAACAACACAGAGAAGCATGACCATCGAATACATGTAAGACCATCGAAGATTCCTCTACAAGTGTCATTCAGTCTTTGACAGCACAGTCCTGATGATGTTATTTGCTGCAGGGGAGGTTTCAACAAATAATAATAGTGGGGGTGCCAATCATTTTGGGGACAAAATCGCCAGGAAAATGTGCTTAACTGAATTCTTTACTATATATTTTTATTTGTTTATTTGTAGGAGGAGGTACACAAATTCGAGCTTTAGAGTGAGTAACCATGAGTTTTTTTTTTATATAGCCATTTATGAACATTTTAATGAAGGGTGCCAATAATTTTGGAGTTGTCTGTATATCAGCTGTACAACAAAATGAGAAGGCTTGGCAAAGGTAAATTAGCACCACTGGTGCAATGGCTTATTCCTCTGGTGGCACGAACAGAATTAAGTATGTCTCACACCCCTGTACACACCTGCCACCCACACACACACACACACACACACACACACACACACACACACACACACACACACACACACAGTAAGCAACACTAAAGCACTTGGGATTTACATGTGTAGCACTTCAGTGATTTTCAATAAACAAGTTAAAACTCTGCGTTCTAGCACAGCAGTATTAATTGCTCCTTCCTGTCCTGTTATATACAAAAAGAAAGCTCAAGTAAATAAGTAAGAAAATGTTCTGATGTGATCAACGGTGAAGATGATGATGAACAGGGAAAAACACAAAGTGAAACAAGCATAGGAGAAGAGTGTGATTGTTAACAGAAGTATCAGAGCTTCCAGAAGCTTCCTGTACTGTTGTTACAGCTTGCATCCATAGTGCGTGTGTTCTCATTAGGCCCTGGGGCTGTCTGGCACCATTTGTTACAGGAACCATTACCAGAGATCATGACCAGCTCTACAGTCAGCTTGGAGTGGAAAAATCCTGATTAGCTCTGTTTTTTGAAAAGACTAGTGTTAACTAAATAAAGCATGATGTGATAGTTAAGGAAAGGTGCTAAATGCCAACCAGGAAGTAAGGAATTAAACACGAGGGGTATACTGTTATAGGAAAATAAGCCACAACGGGGTAGAAGTGGATTATTTTCCTATAAACAGCACAAGAACACTTTGGTTTATGGTAACATTTAATGTTGTGTTAGTTCCTGTTATCACTTACGCTATAGCAGCTTTATGCAGTTTATTCTCCCTCACCTGCCTCTCTTTTTTCTCTCTCTTTAAGAGAACAAACAATGCAGCTTGTCATGTTGCATTTGCTTTTGTCAAAATGCGAAGTTCTCTGTCCTGAAGACTCTCTCATGATGGAAAATTTATTGTTTCAAAGCTCTTACCACCAGAGACTCCTTCCATAAATGTTACATAAATATGTCCTCATATAATAATGATAAATGATAACGATTGATAACACATGTTTAATATTTTTTAATAATTATTAACCATACAAGTCTCTATGACTGAGCTGTTACTACAGAAAACAAATGAAATTCAAACAAACACAATAATATAAACATCTGATTTGCCTTGCAACTGGAACTACTGTCAGAGCTGCGGTTATAGAAAATTATACAACAGTTAGTTCTAGTCCATTAATTTGATTGGACAGGCAGCTTTCCAAGAGCGATGATATTTAGTGTAACAGCACCGGGACATTTCGCTGTTTCTAATCACTCGGCCTGTGTGTGTTTGCTACATAAAATTCCAATTCTAGCAATAGTTTGTTACATCAAAACTGTTATTACACTTATTATGTCAGTCAGTCTGTGCTTTGCATGTCAATGTGCAACGATTTGTCCAGCTGTGGCTTCTTTGGGAGCTCTATTCTGCTGACAGAGCAAAAAAATAAACAAAATCACACTCACAGTCGAATATCAGCACGGCTGTGATTACCTGCAGCCTACAGCCGAATCACAGCTGTGCTGATTCAGTACAACAGCGCTCTTGCTCATGTGATATTGTTTAATGAATCAGCAAATTCTGACCAGATCAGATCTGAGAATTCAGCAGCATTATATTATATATGTATTATAATGTCTAATACATCAAAGATCATGCTTTTGTGCTCATTTTGACTATGTGACATTTTGCTTTCTTGGATGAAATGGGGCATAAGCATTGTATCTGTTTTGGCAGGTCATCCCATATCAGCAAAACTGCTATCACATGAGATGATGAGAGAATGCAGATAAATATGTGATAAAGAAAGATGTGATAACGTGATTAATACTAGAGGTCACAAAACCAGCCAGTTTAATCCAGCACACTCTAGACATTTCAGCCCTGTCGGGTCTGTAAGGCTAAACGTAACAGATCACTCAAAGAATATGGGTCTATTGTTTTCCATATTTTTTACATTAACAAAGTAACAACAACTTTTCTGAAATAGTTAAAAACTGGGCAATAGGACCAGTATTCAATGATATGGAAGCGCACTGAAAAGACGTGTGGTTTCTTTGCATTGCTCATACACAAAGGCGTCAAAGCCTTTTAAGTCACAGTACTTTAGAAAAATTCGGTTGTAAATCACCAGAGCTTCCTACAATTTGTGTTTTAAAATCAGATTTAAATAAATGTAAAAAAAAAAAAAAAAAAAAGTGCTTTAAATCCTTCATTCTGGCTACATTATACATTTTATTAATCTGTTTTTCACCTGCACATTTTTCTAACAAGTAACCACCCCTTTTAAACCAGTGTTTTAAAAATGATTAACCATACTCTTTAACGTTTAACACGAACACACCTCAGGCCTCTGTCAGAACCCATGTTGTCCTCGCTGTCCTCTGAATGCTGTCGCTTCCACTTGCTCCACTTCTTTTCCATCTCAGTGATCTCTAATGCAGCGGCTGAAAGATTCAGACTCACAATGTTCTCAACACACACACAAAAAGTTATTCTCCGCAAACCATTCAATTTCTTTAAAAAGATATTATGTATATTACAGGAGCGTTATATGTATATTATAGGAGTGTTTACCTATAGCTAAGGGTGTGAGTAGGATAACCTAGCCCTTCTTTGAACATGAGAAGGATTAGATTACCTCTGGTTTCCTGGACACAGGCCCTGTAGACAGTAACGAGATACAGTACAAGCAGAATGAGACCTTTCAACAAAAGAAAAAAAAATACACAAAGCTCCTGAGGTTAAACATGTAGGATATTTGTGAATGGGGAATAAAGAAAATAGGGACTTTGTTTTCATTTTTTCAGAAAATAAATGAACAGCATCCAGGCGGTTAAATTAGGCAGAGAATTATTTAATATTTATTAGTTGTAATTAACAACTGAAATGTTGAGCCTCAGGAATTTTGTGTTTAACGAACTATTAAATCATTCTCATTCTCAGTTTCTGCCCAGGAGATCCAAAGTTTTGTGAGTTGCCTGCTCTGACCATGAGTTCAGTCAGGTGTGTCATGAAATAAAGGCTGAACACCACTGATGGATTACTGTAAATATATAATAAAAAATATTGCCATCTAGTGGAGATTGTAGTAACACTATATGAAGACTGTCAATTAGTGACATGAATTGACTGCATTTAACCCATCCAAGTGCACACACACACACACACACAAACACCTTGAACACACACCCGGGCAATGGACAGCCCTTTTTTTTTTTTTTTTTGCTGCGGCGCCCGTGGAGCACTTGGGGGTTTGGTGCCTTGCTCAAGGGTCTCACCTCAGTCCACCATAACTCCCACCGTCTCTCGCGACCAGTAACACTCCCCCACCTACAATCCCTGCCGGACCAGAGACTCGAACCTACGACCTTTAGGTTCACCTTCAGGTTACAAATCCGACTCTCAGACCATTAGGCCACGACTGCCCCCAAAGCTGTCCACCGGGCATGCCTCTAGTACCCCATCCTTACGGTGATAGACGTAGACATAGACTAATTACGGTGTTTATTGATATACTTTGTCAGTATTTGTGTATACACCTGTATCTAATTGTGTACACACACACACACACACACACACACATATATATATGACAATGTGGAAAACCAATGACATATTAGGCAGGTGGTCATAATGTTTTTGCTCGTCAGTGTATATCAGTGTTATTTCTTCCATTTGAAATCTCTGGATAGAACTGAGCAGTAAAAGAAACATCACCAAGATGAAGAAATTTCTTCACATTGACCCTACTTGTATATGTTCACATCAGCTGCTACTTACACCAAAAGGGTCTACAGCTCAAATTCCTTTTATTACTTATGTTAGTTAGTGTTAGTTAGTAGCTGGCTTTGTTGGTGCTATTACTAACAACTTTCCCTAGCTTAATTATTTATTTATTTATTTTTCTAACATCCAACCTTCATTTTACACACAGGGGGACAGCAAGATGAAAGTGAAGAAAGAGGGCAGATGTGGAACTACATCTCTGTCTACCCGGATTTAAAAACAATAAGAGATAGTTGTAGAGATGATGCGGTAAACAGCGTGCATTAAAGACAAAAAGGGAGAAAGAACAGAAATGTTGATAGAAATTTCATATTAAATATGAAGCACAGAAATGTTGAGATTGACTCACTCATAGCTTTTAAGTTGTTGGCTATGTGCTTGATTAACACTTGTCTTTATTACATACCACGACTCCACACTCGACTAGTGGACGGAGACTGTTTTAGAGACACGCAGGGAGGAAAAGAAAGTAGACTCATTGTAGATAAGTGTGTATCCAGTCTTTCTGTTTTTATTACAAAGTCAACATATCTACATATATGATTTCAAATAAATCAGCAGAGAGAAGTAAGAGGTTGAAAGTGTGAACACTTGTTAGCACTTGGCCTGAATATCTTGCAATGTATTAAAATCTTGGGGTCCATTTTTTTGTCCAAATTCTGTGAGTGATCCTGCGTTATTTTCCCTCTTTTACAGTGCCTCCAGAAAGTATTCACCCCCTAGTGATTAGTTCTCTTTTTGCTGTATTGCAACATATATCAGAATTCTTTTTACCGGTTCTTTTGAAGTGACTTTCTAAATAAATAAAATTAAATTAATGATTTGGATGTTCTCAGAATAATTAAAAACTATTATTTAATAAGTACCCCCCCCTTTCTTTTAACAGTCTAAAGTATTTAATTTTCTTGAGCACTCACACTAAAAATGTTAAATGACGTACACCTGCATTC
>CM074965.1:12168008-12233271 GCA_037577455.1 Pangasius macronema | reverse complement strand
GTGTTGAAGAAAGCACTGCAGTTAACATTGCTATGACTTGAAATGATAAGAAAGTAACTGAAGGCTGTATTCAGAATCGTGTGCGTAGTGTGTGTATTCAGAATCGTGTGCGTAGTGTGTGTATTCAGAATCGTGTGCGTAGTGTGTGTATTCAGAATTGTGTGCGTAGTGTGTGTATTCAGAATCATGTGCGTAGTGAGGATTTAATACTGAAATTGTGCACATCAGTATTTACACAGCTGTAGTAAACACTGCAATTGTCTATGTCTAAATCTAAGACCAGGACTAGTCAGAGTCAAGACTATCTCTAAAGGGGTCAACACCTAATCAATCAATTGAGTCAAAATGAAACAGATTCAGAGTCAAGATCAAGACCAAAACCCTCAAATCCTTTTCATGGCCATGCCATTACATCTACTAGACTTTATTCATGTATTACACGGATTCTTGTTTGTGCATGCAAAACGAAAGGACAAACAAAAACATTATTGTACCTTTACCACATTTATCAAGACCAATGCCCAAGACCGAAACAAGTCTGAGTCATTACAGAAAATGTCTCGAGACAGGACTCGAGTCCCACAGCCCTAGGTATACAGACCTCAGACAGACTTAAGCGCTATTCAGTTATGTGAGAATTGCGCAGACCGGACAGAGTTCGCCTAAAGCAGAGATGTGTCTTAGTTATGAAAGATTCTGAACTTAACCTTAAGGGCATTTTTTCATGAGAGATACGAGCTCTCCTGAGGAGCAGTATTAAGTCCAGGACCACTGTGACAGTTTCCCACGATATACAGTACAATGGTGAAATTTGTTTTCTGGGCTATGGAATGTCATTTGAGGCCAGTATTAAATACATAATACTTCTCTATAAAGATGATTGTCTAGACACTATTGAAAATGCTTTTACTCAAGAATAATCTTGCAACCATGCAGGCGTGAACTACATGCAAGTGATTTGCATATTAACTTATTTATAATTGGGATTTGAGAGAGGCTTTGTTGTACCTCTGTCTGCACCATGGCTGGTCGTTGTGTGCGCAGCATTTTGACTGTTTGGAAGATATCCACAGCTCCCTCGTAACGCATCCTCTCCAGCACGATACTGAGAGTGATGAACACACCCGTCCTACCCACGCCCGCACTGAGAGAGAGAAAGAGAGAGAGAGAGAGAGAGAGAGAGAGAGAGAGAGAGAGAAGAAGCGAGAGAGCTCAACAGACTGAAAAACACTGTGTGTGTAGAGTACGAGTCAATAAGCAAACAAGACAGATGAGGTGTAAGGAAAAAAAGGAAGTGGAAGAGAAGGTTGAGTCCTGCTTAATGAATCACTCTCATTTGATTAATTAATCAGTCTAATGTGAGGCAGCAGCTCATGTGGGCGTTATTCTGACCCTTCTTCCGCCTTTTAGAGGCCCTGTCATTTTTCTTCAGCATGTTACGCTGCTGCGTATTAAACCTTCACAGTAAAACTTTAGAGCAAAAACAATCAGAGGTGTCAAACTGAATTTTGCTCAGACCACACTGCCATTTTTGTGTGCAATGGAATGTGAGGCTAATTCATTTTCTTAGCTTGTGGTTATAAATGAATCTATTCTATAGATTAACAGAAAATGGTGCATTTCTAGGAACAAAGAGGAGTTAATAAACACACTTTTAAAATGTGTACACTAATTGGTGATAAAAATGTGTTATACTGATACACCTAATATATCTATTCTCAGTTGTAGTATTAGCAGAAACAGAACTTTCTCTCACTGCTTCATATTTTTATGTGGTAGCTACTGGAAGCCCGGTTTTAATTCCAGCTTTAGGCTGTTTCTTGTCATTTGTCAGGTTACTACATTTGGCTTTGTGTCATCCGGATGATGTAAACTGTCACGGTTTCTTTGCAAACAAATCACATTGGACAACTCTCTTTGCTCTTTTTCAACATCTTTGTATGTAGCTGAGTACGAGTGTACTAACCATTTTAATTTTTTATTTGTCCTTGATCATTGGTAACTTCTGAACCATTGTACCACAGTACAGCAGCAAAGTTTGCAGAGGACAAATGAATTTCCCGACTGATATTGCACTGATAAGCAGTACAGAGTTGTGCACTACAGCTAGAATCCAGGTTTAAGTTTCAGCTGTGCCACGTGCCTATTGCGGTCTCCGAGGACACTTATATTTAACCAGCTGCACGTGCTGCTGCCCTGTATTCACATGAGGTCAAGTGCTTTCTTCCAAGGGCACAGCAGCAGTAGCCATCAGCAGAGACTGCACCCGTGACCCCTTGACTGAGAGCCGAGTTATCTCTGATAGGTAGGACAACGCTACATATCAGATCTATCCAGTACTACAACAAACCTGCAGTGGACAGTGATTGGCCCATCCTGCCCGAACTGCTCCTTGGTTTTGTGCACCTGCCCAATGAAATCGATGAAGCCCTCTCCTGATTTTGGCACTCCCTGCTCGGGCCAGTCAGTGAACTGGAACTGCCTGACTGTCCGTGACTGTCCGTCCTTCAGAGAGAGACACAGAGCAGAACATACGCACAGTGACAAGATGATAAAACAATGGACAAAGCATGGACATATATTGTTCAAATACCTGACAAAGAGGATCTGTAATTAGCTAAACCTTTTTGTAGCATTTCTTAGGATTAACATATAATTATCTTTATACCACAGCGCTGTTGAATTCTCAAATCTAATCGGAATTCTCAAATCTAATCGGTGTTGATTCATTTTCTGTAACAGCAGCTCTGAGGATTATACCATATAATCATCCATAGGGTGCTTGGTAACTAAGTTTTCCACCATGGGACAGTCTTCAGCACAGAGGACTTTCTGGGATCTTGGTACCACGAAAAGCTGCAGGTTTTTGTCTTATTAACGTCAAGAGAGAGTTACCTGGTAGATAACAGGAACTAATTTGTCTCCTGGATGAACTATAAACAGTTAAAAAGACTGGAATGCAGTTCAATAATAATTTGAATATTGTAGTTGTTGGCAAATTGCCATGGTATAAGACAAATAAAATATAACAGTATAACAGTAACTCTGCCTCCATCGTGATTATTTTCCTGTAATACTATGCCCTGTTGTGTTTTATTCCTTACATAACATGAAGTTAAAATGTAACACAGCCTGAAGTCAGAGTAATGATATTTGGTACACAGTAGCCAAAAAGCATCTGTGGTAAAGCAAGCAAATTTTAAACACTCTATGATTAAAAAAATCTAAATAACAGAGTAGGCATGTGTAAGTATTGTAGGTCTAAATGGAAAATGCTGAATTTCTGCTCATGCTAATTGGACACTTGTAGCACACAACATGTATGGATCTTACAATTGATATCCACACTCTCTGGAGAGTTTATCTATAGGACTATAAGATTTTATCTACAGTTATTGCACCTTCCTTGATTAAAGCACTCATTTAGGCCTAGATTTATTCAAGGTTTGTACAAAAAAGGTGTAAGCTGAATAGCAAAGGATTGTTTACAAAGGATTGCATCTTTCAAATGAGTTATCTATTATGCACATTTCTCTACGCAATGACTACACAATTTGGGGCTTTGTACCTGAAACAGTGCAAAAATAGAGGGCAGAGTCAATGCTAATAGATGAACTGACCACCCACAGTCTGATTTAGGAACAACTACTCGCTGTGTAAATCAATACCACAGAAAGAGATGAATTAAAANAATTACATTGAAGTTTCTCAGAATTATGTCTCAGGACTTCATATTTCAGATGCCAAGTAACAACATTTTACAACTTTACAACTTAATGTTATGCTGCACTGTCCTCTGTGAGCAGGTTTACTTGACCTAAGAACAGGGCATACACATGACTGCATGCTTACTTTGCTATAATTGAATAATTCAGACAGTTTTTTGATGGATCTCACCACCTTCAAACTGCATTATAACTGACAAGCAATTAGGCATGTGTGTGGCAAGCACGAGTCTCAGTTTTATTCTTCCCATAGCCTTTTTCTTATCTGAACTTGCGACAGCAATCAAAACCAATTAACACACTCAATAATCTCATTTACATTACATCTCACTGCACAACAAGCCCGCTAACTGCAATCTCTCAGATCTTTGATTGAACACTTAATGTTTTTTGAATGGCAGTGTAGATAAAAGTCATGATTCTGATTCAGAAACGTTTGTATATTCCTCTGGTTGTGTTGTGCAGTACTCACTCTTGCGTCTGTAACTTTGAATTCTCTCAGGATATACTGAGGCATGTTGTACTCGGCCATGGGGTCCACCACAAAGTACTGGTAGCGGGCAGAGCGTTCTGCAGGCCAGTACTGGTGACATTTTTCCTGTGTGCGCACGCAGACATAAAGATCAATAAACATGGGATTTTGAACACTTAATGCTACAGACACACTTAACATCTTATACACTATGCTTTTAAAATTATTACTCAAATTGGAAACTAAATTTCAATTTCTCTAAAGAACATGAAGTTATATTTTTAATATAATATAATGAATTATATTACATTATATTATATTATAATAATTAGACAGTGACTAAGTAATGAACAGAATATGAGGTGCACTGATAAATTTCTCTATTTTACTCCAACAAAATTCCCAGCCTGAAAAATAACAGGGTTTAATCATTATAATGAGATTTTGTAATTTCAACACAGTTAAACCATCAAAGCATGTTAATGATGTTGGTTGTTTAATCTAAAGCCCATTTGTCAGCTTCTAACTAAATTAAAACACTAAATTTCAGGCTAATTTCTTAAATTGTGGGGTGTTGCAGTCCGTCACCCACCCGCCCCATTTCTCTCAGTTTGGTAAGCATGACCACGATAGTGGAGTTGTGCTCCCACAGCATCCTCCAGAAATCCTCTGTGGTCTCCGCTAAAGGACCTTGTGTGGCAATGTATGCCTTCTGCTGCCTAAAAGAGGAAAACATGGCGATATACAGTCAGAATACATTAAACCCTGGGGTAAATGCCAACGTGCTCAGAGCACAGCAGATGTGGAATAAAAGGAGAGGGTGTGACCTAGTATACTAATGAGCAAGAACACTCTATACAATGCTGTTTAACCTGTAATGCGGTTTATGATTTAATTTTCTATTATGATTCACTTTACAGATCATCTCCTGTTGTATTATTTGACAGTATCTGAAATTACATTAAATATTCAGTCACTAAATATGTCACATCATATTATGTATACATAATTATGCTGCATTTTTAACTTAACAATGTTGGTAAAACAAGCATGTCAAGTACCTTATAAATAGAAAATGGTAATTAGGAGTAAAAGGAATTAGTACGTGTAAACTGAGAAATTCTCGTAGCTTTGTATTTTAATGGAAACAGTGTCGTTTTAATCGGAAAAGGCTGATATCTGGATTGCTCTCATTAGGCCCTTGGTGCACATGTATATTTGTCTTAAAATTGATTTTTTTTGCAGTCTTTAATCTGTCAAATTAAACGCTTAACTATCAAATTGATTTATCTTTATTTAATCAAGCGCACATTTAGAGTCCACTCTAGGATCTATGGGTTGGCCAGTTCAAATTTAAATACAAAGAGTTAAATCTTTGGTGAAACAGTTGAATAGAAGGGTTCTCAAACTTCTCAAGAAAAACGACCCCAAATGGACATTATGAGTTTTCTGCGACCCCAAGCCTTGGCATTTTGGTTTCCATCATGCATGTAAATCCATATTCAGTTAATGATGTGGCATATTTTCAAGCACGTTTTATTGACTTCTGTTATTCTACTGAGTCAGAATCCCTCCATGTTGAAATTTGTCCATTTTTATTGCTGAACTCCTATGCTAGTGCAACATGTCTAAAATAGCTAAAATAGCTTGTACAGTTATAATTTATATGTGGCTGGTTTTAAGGCGATTCCCAGTAACATTTCAAAAGAATAGCACACAAAATCCATCATCATAGTTAGAGTGATATCTGCAGTATTAATTTGTAAAATAAATAATGAATAACTAACTACAATATGAATAACTATAATAGGAGATTATGAGATCTCTCAAGTTATAAATCAAGCAACAGCACCCCTAGTTTGGGAATCTTTGGTTTCATATTTCTCTTATAAAAAATGCCATTCTGTACCATTTATTTGGCATTCATAATGATTAAAAAGCACAAAGACATTGTGTTTAAAAACTTTGGACTGAGAATGTAGGGTAGCAAAGGTAGGGCAAAGAATTAAANATTAAGCAGACATCAACAAAGCCAATACATAAAGTTAATTTAGACTGAAACAGTGTTATGCTCTACCTATATCCATCAATAAAGCTGGCGTTGATGTAGTCAGAGCCATCGAGGCCTCTGATTGGCTGCAGGCACACGCGGGTGGTCTCATATGGCATGATGTTTACCAGCCTGTTCTTGAACTTGTTGCAGGGCAAGTTGGCCGTCACAAACCTGGAGGTGTGGGCTTTCGTGTTCGCCAGGCGCTATGAAAAGAAAAGAAAACCGGTTTAGCGTTCAGCAAACTAGATTATACAGAACAAAGTCATAGATCAGAGAAGAAAAATAAAGGTGGATGGAGAAGCCTGTGAGTAAAAGTGGCTAAAATGATGAAAACAAAATAGTTAAACAAGTACCATCTCATTAATTAGTATCAATATAATTTAAAAGGAATGGTTTACCAATTTAAAGGGGCAGTTTGTAATTTTGCCTGAGGGGAGAACTGCACAGAAAACACAGACAAGCTTCTGCGATCTCCTGAACCAACCTCACTCCCTCTGTTAAAACTACTTATGCCTAGTCAGTTGTCAGTTAGTGCTGAGCAGCTGTTAGTATTGGAGTCAGACATGATTTCTGGGCCAGAAATATGGAAACAGGAGCCAGAAATGAACAAGTTAGATTCATTCAGCGCAATATTGCAAATTACAGTTTTTAGATATCTTTAGAACGATTATGATTATTATAGGTTTAGAAGCATGTTTAAACATAACAAATGCCACCTTTAAAATGTTTGATCAATAAAAAGTATAATAGTTACAAAAGATTTTCAAAGTTTTTGTAAAAACATTTCATCTTAACATCCTGGAACTGGACACACAGTTGTGAATGGCCCCTCCCACCCCTCTCAGGGACTCTTCACCTTTCCGCCATCTGGCAGCAGGAACCGGAGCATCCGTGCTATCACCACCAGACTTCACAACTACTTCTTCCGTGAGGTAGTCAGACTTCTCAACACACTGCTGCCCCCAACACCCTCCTGGTCTAATCAAACTCTTCTGAAAATCCAACTTTTGTATGACCATCTCTGCACATGTGCAGTTTAAAACGCTGCTACGAGATTCCAATCTTGCTGCTACACTTTTCTTTGCGTTAAGTTTCTTTACTTTTCTCTGACTTTTCTTTAATCCTAATTGCATGATAGTGTAGAGCCTACCATTTACACACAATAATTTATCCTGGTTTTCTCCCATTCAATACTATTCTGTTGTCCTGTGTATTTATTGTCCTGTGCATCTGTCATATATTTATTATCATCCTTTATACCACAGCACAGCTGAATGCTTGAATCTGATTGGTCAGAAAATGTACCCAGCTGTACCCAGAATGATGATATTATTAATGCGCTGAAACGTTGTAATCAATGGCAAACCGCTGTGGTATAAGTGAAATAACACACTCCAGACCACACAGTTATATGAGAATGCTCCGCTTGCGTGTCATACCGCATCACATCCACCCTCCCTCCAGCGTGCATTATTTTTGTATAACAGTATGGTCTGTTGTGTTGTTGTGTTGCGTATTTGCACTGTCTACCATGCTGCTGTATTATTACGTGTCTCACCATGGCCCTGAAGAAATGACATTTCATTCTAATGTATATGAGTTATATATATAGCTATACAGACTTGACATTTGACATGGTCTCTGTACCTTAAATTCCAGTGCCCTGCCTGTGACGTGCTCGCCGCTTTCCACCTGTGCCAGTTTCTGCATGTAGGAGTAGAGGCTGCGTGCTGCCACCTCGGTGTTGCCACAGGTGACAGCCTCCAGCAGGGCCTCATGGATGAAGCTGTACTGATCCTCCGTCTGCACCATGTAATTCCTCTGAGAGCGCATCAGCGTCACATGACCATAGATGTCCACGGTGCGCTCGTGACGGATGCGCTCCAGCATGGCATCGATCACAATGAAGCAGCCTGTACGTCCCACGCCCGCACTGAGAGAGAGAGAGAGAGAGAGAGAGAGAGAGAGAGAGAGAGAGAGAGAGAGAGAGGGAGAAAGAGAGGATCATTCTTACTTCTCATTTTGTGTGTGCATGTGTGTGTGTGTGTGTGTGTGTGTGTGTGTGTGTGAGATGCATAATAAATTCTCCAAAGACACAATCCATGACCAGAGACAAGATCCAGCTGAGTTAATCAACCACACACTGTAAAGCTCAGAGAGACAAACAGAGCAAGACAGAGGAGGAGATTTTATAAGCTGCTGAAAGGAGAGAAGAAATCAACATCATACGTTCTATTTAATCCGTATTAGAGGCCACATTACAGTTCTAGAGGTTGTCTATTCTTAAAATTACTTATGGGAAATACGCTGAAAGATAATACGCCTTTTGTGGTATGGAGTCTGCAGTGGAGAGACACAAGTCCAACCCCAGACTGTATGTATATATGAGGCAGTCTGGAAAAATCCTTTAGATGTGTCTGTGGCTGAATTCTGGTAAACAGCCAAAAATGTCAATACAATCAGGAAAACTGGTTTTAACGAAAAATTGTTTATCTGACTACACCAACTATAACTACTAGTATCCATTCATTACCTTCTGAAATATATTTTCCATTGTAATCTTATATAATTCTTTGATAAATTGTAACTAATGTAATTTCATAAAGTAGATTAAACATTACAAATGTAGAGATGGGCATGGCTATGGATAATATTAAACCCAGTTCCAACTGAGATAATATAGCAATGGCAACAGAATTATTTTTCAGAATTATATAAAAACTCTTATTTATGATATAAATGATATAAACTGGTTTCTACTAATATTATTTGCCATTTTTATATCTTTAGTTAAGATACTTTATATGGAGTATCTTTGGAGATACCTGCAAAAAAGAAACATATTTCAGTTCAGGAATGTCTGAATGAAAATGTGACCACGTGAAGGGTTTTCCTAGTGCACACTTATGTACATACATACCTATATACACATATACATGTGCAACTCTAGGACCAGACAGTCGAAAGGTAATCACATCTATACCGAAAATATGAACAAAAGATCTACAAAACTAAATGACAGAAAGTTAACAGATGTTAACGAAGTTTATTTTATTCACTTTTATCCAAAGTGACTTACAGTTTAGCTGAGCAGTTGAGGGTTAAGAGCCTGGCTCAAGGTCTCAACAGTGACAGGTTGGCAGGAACCAGGATTTAAACGCACAACCTTCCAAACAGTAGCCCAGAGCCATAACCACTGAGCCACCAGCCCTAAATGCTCCATGACTAAAGCCAAATAATATTGAAAAACCCATAAAAATGGATGGACTGTGTGTGCATGTGTGTGTGTGTCTGTGTGTGTGTGTGTGTGTGTGTGTCTGTGTGTGTGTGTGTGTGTGTGTGCACCCTGCATACTGACCTGCAGTGAACAATGATAGGCCCTGCATCTGGAGGATTGCAGGCTTTGACTCTGCGCAGGAAAGCCAAGAATGGAGTGGGATACTCAGGTACACCATGATCAGGCCATGCCGTGAACTGGAACTGTCTCACCTCTCTCCTCTCATTACAGCCACTCTGTAAGAGAGACACAGGCACATTGGGAAAAAGAGTTTAAACCTAATGCAATAACAGGGACAGTAAAATGACAATAATGTTGCTCTTTATTTCCTGTCTATTTCCCCTCAGTAAAATGCAATGTATGTAAATGCATCCTAATGATTAGTGTACAGTAATAACTATATTATGGGAAAAGTAGTATTTATTAATAGTTTCTCAATTTAATTCAACTGACAAAAATGTAGGTGTGAATTTCACTCATGTTGAATTTGTTACTGTCCTTAATTATCATTTATAAAGCAGGAATTTTGTATTTGGTCAGTCAGGTGGTTTTCATAATTCAGCTTAAACATTCATTATATTTCAAGTTCTCCCAATCAACGTCTAAATTCAAAAAAACTGAAAATTCAGCCACAAAAACCAAATGTGGGTGATTCCTTTGTGAGAGTGTGTGTGCGTACGTGACACACACACACACACTCTTTCTCTCTCTCTTCGGACTATACACTATGTGAGAGGTACTCCATCCTTCCATTAATATCAGCCTGAGTCTCCAAGTCTCTGGAGGAAAGCGTCAGTAAGAAACACAGAGAATGTCAACTATTGAGATTAATTTAGACAGCGAGTCATGGAGAAAGAGCTACGAGCAGAGAATGTGAGACAGGCAGGGAGTAGAAAGAAATATCACCTGTTAGTGGAACTGAAAGCAGACAGTGTAGGAGAGATAGAGAGAGATCGAGAGATAGAGAAAAATGAAAGGGAGACTGATTGGTTGATGGGCTGTGCAAGAAAACAACATGAAACCTAATAGATATTTTGTAGGTATTTTTTAAATACCTTATTACCTTATATGCATAGTCTATTATCAACTGCAGAATTACATTAAAAAGCACTATATAATATATATTTTATAATATGTTCTGATCACCTTGTGCAATGAGAGGGTCCGCACACAGAACGTGGCGAGCTCCATGGTGTCCAGCAGAGTGACCTGCACCAAGCCGTACGTTTCTGTGCCTCTGCTGGGCCAATACTGATCACACTTTATCTACAAAGAGACACACAACAGCCATTAGTCACACACATACACAACAATGTGTATATAAAGATAGACACAGATGCCTCTACTGTATATACAATATACAAACATACAGTATGTTCTATTTTACACACACAGTTCAAGAAATATGTATAAAGTACAATTTATTATGTCAAGTTGGACATATTTCTAGGTGCATGCTGGTCACCACAAGTATCAAAAATATGTTAAGACTGTGGTATGTACCTGCAAAGCCACTTCCAGCTAGTTTTACAAAGCAACACTAATTAGCATAGCATGGCACTGCTAACAAAAGTAGTGAAATTTGCACCACAGGTTTCACGCTCTTTGCATTCTTTGTATTTCACTACCTATTTTTACACTAACCGTGTGGACTGAGGTTAAAATAGGGTAAACAAAATGCTAAAATGTTAGCTAGATAAAAATGCTAGCTTAATGAGTGACAGAGAGATACACTTCACTTCACAAATTCATTTTGCTAATAAACTGCTAATAAATTCACCACAGAGGATACAGCTAATACTAAGAAGCTAATCATGAAAATAAACTGACAGGGGCTTTAAATACATTGCTAACAAAAGCTGTTGCATTTCACACCTCATCTCTCACTGTCTTTTACACATTACAGTAAAACTCACTCTCATACACATACACACACACACAAACACACACACTTTCTGTTAGATTAGCATAACACTTTCTGTTAGACTAGCATAAATACGGGACTCTCTCACACTCACATGGCACACTCACTGTTACAAACCCACTTAAAATAATCTTTTACCCGTGATTTCTCCTCCAGTTTAGTCATCATAACTATCGACGCAGCTCTCTGCTCCCACACCATCCTCCAGAAGTCTCCAAACGTCTCAGGCAGCGGGCCTTGTGTGGCGATGTACGCATTCTGCTTTCTGTAGCCATCAATGTAGTTTGCGTTGATGTAGTCACTACCTATAATGCCTGAAATGGACAAGCAAGATATATATTATACATGCATTACTGGTGTGAACATTTGTTTAAATATATATCTCCCAGTATGTCGCATTCTTGATATTAAATTAAAACTTCACTCTCTTCAGGAGCAATTCAAAATGGCTCCCTCTGTGATATCCCTCAGCATTAAAAAAACTGGCTTGAGTCGAGGATTAGCTGTGAGGTGGGTTATAGAGAACTCAGTCCTATAACAACCCAGTCCCATCTGAGGCTGTATTCAGCCAGACAACCACTAAACAAAAGGTGGGAGCTTAAGATAAATACAGTGTCTCTTATCAGGCATATGCACATGGACCTTCTTTTTCCGAAGCCAAAAGCAGTTTATGCACAAAACTTTCAGAGCAAGTGGTTCTGTAATGTAATTTCACAGCACTCAAACTCAGTGGTAGTGCTTTAGAGAGGGGCCAGTAGTAGAGCAGTGAATGAGCAAGCAGCAATACTGCGGTTATCTGCGGTAATGGGGGCAAAATTAAAATTGCTCCCACTGAAGCAGCGCAAATAAGGCATTCCAACAAGACCGGTAATAAAATGTGTATTAGCATCCGTAAATCCAAAATGTACAAATTAGTGCTATGCAATGACCTAATATTTCACTGCGCAGATCAGTGAAGCAGAGTATAAAGTAGACCTATTTCTCTCCAAAATGGCGGAATAACTTGCTTCAAACAATAATGGAGATGCTTCAAGTAAAACTCCACAGTGAAACACATTAAATGTGTTTATATTGAAACATTTCTGATGCTCTTAGTGATTCTGATGCTAATTTGCTGGCTGGTACTGTGTTTGCGTCTCTTCTGTGAGAAGTTAGCGCTGTGTGTCGCTCTGCTAGTTAGCTCTGACAATGGCGTTTAATAGGAGAAGAAATTTCAACCACCTTAAACACAAGTGATAATGGAGAAAAAATTCACGTTAGCTCTGAAAAACAAAACCCACCATTTTCCAACAAAGTTTAATGCTTAGAAACTTGACACGGCTCGGCTAGTTAGTACGAGATAACAGGCATGAGGTGAGACTAAAGGACTAAAGCACTGCTGCATTGCTCTATTTAGGTAGAGATGAAGCAGGGGCTAAATCCTATTGGAACCACTATCAGCAGGTAATCAAATGGCATTGTGGGTAATGTAGGTAACCGTTGAAAACCATCATGTATGTCGATGAAAGTAGTTAAAACTAAAAAAAAAAAAAAACCTAACCTCATATCTTTAATGAATACATCTTCTAGATCACATTTATTATAAAGATTAATAGCCAAGTTGATTTCTTTTTTAAATAAAGACAAAAAAAGTAGAGTTTACGTTCAAATTTGTTGCAATTCTTCTAAGAAATTCTTTGCATCAATGAAAGACACTGTACTTTTGAACATTACTAACAATGAACACCAGGTGGCAAACTCTTGAAGACGCTGTACTTATTTTTTTTGTACTTTATTTAAACCACGAACCAAATTATGCATTCAAAACATTATACTATGGATGAAGTGCTCAAAGCAATACTTAGATTCTTTTTTAATGATATAATTAGGCATATTCACACACTCACACACACACACACACACACACACACACACACACACACACACACACACACACTGATTTTTCCCACAAACGCAATTTGCTCAGTTCATTCACACTGGATAGGAACATGTCATCTTTTTTTTCTTTCAGTCATCTCGCTAGCTTCCAGTCTTGCTTTTTTCTGGTTGCACGATTTTGAAACGATCTAGCAATCTGAACAGAAACTGACCTTAATCAGTGATTAATCACTGCTTAATGTTAATTAGGGTCTGTGCTGCAGAGAAGCTGATTAGTCCACATACATTCACAGACACATGGCAGTTTGGTGATCCAAAAGGAATCAGGAAAAAAATGTGGTTCAGTAATCATGGCTTCCTGACCCTGGATCTAAATTTCTTGTACATATTGCAAGTCTTTTTGTAGATTAAAACACCTTCCAAAGCAAAAAAAACGTCATGAATTATTTTTTACACACTGCTACACCTATGGAGAACACAGTAGCTGTTGGGGCATGCTTCTTTAGGAAAATAATTAATGAAGTTATTGAAGTTATGAAGTTTTGAGTTCTCTACATGCGTGTGTTTTGGGTGCTATCTCCACCCCTGTCAAGTGAAAATTGCATTTCACCTGTATAAAAATGTGATTTCACCTCCTACAGTTTGAGAAGCACTTTGCTTACACAGCTGATGAAGGACTTTTGTCCACAACTTTGTGTACTACACTGCAATTTTTTTTACTACCTCTATTATATATATATATAGTATATAGCTGTGTATAGGGGAGAGAAAGCTGTTTCAGCTGTACCATTCACTGGGGAGAGGACGACCCTGGTATGATCATAGGCAATGACGTTAGCGTAGCGGTTCTTTGGCTTGTTCACTTCCAGGTTCGAATGCTCCCATGTGAACTGCTGCCCGGGATCAATGGACTACAACAAAGAAGTAGGAGATAACAAGAAGAATATATTTACACTTTTATGATTTCAGCTTCGAAAGAGCAGAAATATTCACAAAGTCTCACAGAACAGACAGCTCAGTCAGACAACAGAAGTGTGAATTATTGTGTTTTTCCTCCCTGATGAACAAACATGCTTCCAGGTAGTCCTAAATAAAACATCATCTGTATAACATGCACCGTTTCCAGAGGCTCTCGCTGAGTAGCAGCATGACTGTACGGGCTGATGAGCTTCGCCAAAGTCACCTTGGATTTTACGACCACCTCTCTTTTTCTACTCCCTCTCTTTCTTCCCTTTTCCTGTTGAAGACTCATACCTTCACTCACTCCTCTCTCTCATTTTTATTCCTCATTTTTATCCTCATATCCTCTCTGTTTCCTCATTTCTTTTTCTCTCACATATATTCTCTCTCTCTCTCTCTCTCTCTCTCTCTNAGGCCCCCCCCTCTCATCGGTCACCTCGTACTCCTGGGAGAGCCGGAGGTTGTCGTTAGCCTTCTGAAGCTCGGTGTGCTCTGCCAGGACGGAGATCGGGATGGGAGGGTGACACATCATACCTGCAGGGGGGGTAAAAGGTCAAAGTGGAAGATCAGAACAGACTAAAATCGCCATTAGTCCCAAGAACACCTTAGTGTGTCCGTGTGAGTGAATGCATTAGTGTGTTATACTGTGTGTAGGCTACAACACAGGTGTGGGTGGTTACATGTATATATGTGTATGAAAAAATGGTGGGAGGGCACTGGTGGAAAGATCTAGACTTTCACCTAGGTGTGATTTCACAGTTATGAATCATAAAAGTCTGCATCTCCAGAGACAATGGCCCTTTTGTTTACAGGAACAAAAGAGGGGGAAAAAATCAAAAGAGAAAAATCAAAAAATGAACAGAGGAGAATAAGATGGAGGGAAAATCCTGTTGATGGTCAATAAAGCCATTTTTTGGCATCTTTTTAGTAGGAGTTTTTGCCATCTGCAGCAGATTTGACACCAGTCTGAATTTTGTCTTTAGTGTGACTAAAGTCATTCGCTCTTTCACAGTCAGAAGCTTCCTCATGTTGCAGTTGTAGTCTGACAGTACACCGTGAATAAACTAGATTTTAAAAGAGTACTCCGTTTCTCAGCGCAGCTTAATCTCATGGTTTTTTCTACTTAAATGCTATTTCTGACAAAAAAAAATATATGCACACCTTTACTTATATTATTAATTTTATTATTATTCTACACTCCTGGGCCAAAAAATGGGCCAAGCCCAAAACGGCAAAATATTAAGCTTTCAATGGTCTTAACAACAAATCACTGGTCAGGAAATTGCACTCCTGAGAGCTCCTGTGCCACCATTTGCTCATTTACTTTTGCTGCAGTGAACTGTTTGTTTGGGGGAAAGCTAGAAGCAGGGAAATTCACTTCTGTAGTCTTCATTATACACAAAGAATCATGACAATGATTAAAAAGTGTGATATAAAATTCACACTAACACATGTCTGGGTGTACAACATTTTCCAAAAATATCTTCTGGGATGTTTTTTTTTTTCTTAAAAGATTAGTCATTATTTAGTTATCTGCCACACCTGACGCAGCCCATCAAGGGCCTGATAACAAGCTCATAAATGGGATTTATAGAACAGAGAGAGATCTATAGTATTTGCTTAATTCTTGCTTTCCTGACAAATGATTTTTTCCTGACAAATCATTTGTTATTAAGACCATTAAAAGCTTAATATTTTGCCATTTCGGGCTTGGCCAATTCTTTTTTGCCCAGGAGTATAGATACCACAAAACCTTTTAGAAAGTACTTAACTGGAATCATTTTTACTGTATTGCTATAGCGTTTGAAAGAAGGAAACTACATACATTTGTCACTTGTGTAGCCACACTAGCCTTAGCGCTACCAGTGAAATCAAAGCAATCAGTTATAAACTAATGACCATGTATAAATATCTAATGGTCTAATAAATGGACAGAACTAAGCTCCCCTGTCTTTCAAAGAAGGCATCAGAATAAGGCTTTGTGGCAAATAAATTCACATTAAATTAGCACAGTAACAAAGACTGGGTTAATTTCTTTCTAGCCCAAACTATAGATCAGTGACAGTGACACGCTCCCTAGCGGGTGTAATTCTGTGATTAAAAATGTTCGTGTACGTGAAGCGCGATGCACAATGTGAGCACAGCTTAATATCTTACTTAGGATTTTGCCTTAAAAAATAAACAGGTTTTCTGCATTTTTCCCAGGACAGAGAACAATGTCAATGTCTGTGCTAATCACAAATCACTGCACGGATGCTGAACATAAAGATTAGTTTGGAAAACTGTTTGAGAACTCTTTCCACTTTTTGTGAAAAACTGAACTTAATTATTTAAATGGAAAATTATTAATTATTTATTAATTAATTATTATAATCTTTTAAGAGTAATATTAATAATTTATTCATAATTCATTATGCACATAAATAGGTGTAAAAAAGAAAAAGGGAAAAAAAAAACCAGCAGAAGCAGCTGTTAGTCGTGTCCTCAGTGAATCAGAGAATATTATCTCCTGCGAAGGAGGGGGTTTTTACACCGCGGCAGAAAAATCTATTTATCTCGAGTATCAATTAATGCTTACGTGCCAACTTTAAAGGTCATACAGAATTAAATGGTGAGGTTCTCTGCTCTTCATTTTCCATACTCTTCATTTTTTTGGCCATCGTTTCCCTATCTAGCCTTCTCTATCTCTCCCCTTTAGCTTTCTTTCTATTCTTTCTCGTACATCTATCACAGATTCTCTGCTTCCCTGCTGTTTTTGCTCCTTGTTTTATCTTCTGGATGACCCTGCAGGGCATACTTCATTTTCACCAATACAGCCACACAAAGATGCAATGTTCCCTCCACATATGTACAGGGTCAAAGAGAGAGAGAGAGAGAGAGAGAGAGAGAGAAAGAGAGAGAGAGTGTGTGTGTGTGTGTATTAAATGCGTGTGTGTTTACGAGCCTGGTGTCTGGAAGTTGATGCGTCTCATCTCGACGGGGTCGGTGGGGTGATGAGCCATCATTTCAGCGTTGTTCAGTAAACACTTGGTGCCAGGCTCAGAGTCTTTGCGCTTGCTAATTAGCAGAAACAAATACACCCACACACACAAACAGATACACACACAAAACACCCGTGTACAAATTCAGGGGCTTAACTAGACTCAGGACACAGAAATCAATATGTCCAATCTACAAGTCTAAACCAGCACTTAATAGGGGTTCTAGCAGCCAATTGCTAAACGTTATACAGCAGAAAGCCGATTTGGCTATTATTAGCCATAAAGTTCCCTCATTAGCGAGTTTCAGTATTTGCTATTTGAGATTTTTTTCCCCTTTAGAATAAATACTGTAATGTTCTACTGGGAATTAGAGGTCAGCACTGGCTTACCTGTCTGGTTTGCTGATGTCCCCAGAGAGTGCCATGTGAAATGTGAGAGGGAGAGAAAGACAGAGTCAGGAAAAGACAGGAAGAGGAAGAAGAGGAGGAGATAAAGAAGGAGAGAGAGGCAGGCAATTCAGGAGGGCCAGAGGGTGAGATAGGAAGAGGAATAAGAAGGAAAAAAAAGACAAAAATAATCAATATTTTGCATTTGTATGCACAGGCTACATAACACCTCCTCCAGATAACAGTGCATTTCATCGGGGAGTGTTTAAGTCCTTTCCCCTCGGGGATGAGAATGCTTCCGGACTAAATGGAAGGGCTGTGACAGTTGCATGGCTCAGCGAGGGATATACATGCCAAAAATGAGGTCTAATAAGCCAAGGTCAGGGCGTGTCTGCAGATTGGCAGACTGTTTCTCCCTCTCTGAGCAAATGTTCTCTAACTAAGCACATACAGAAAAATACTCCTCCCTGAGTGAATGCGTCTGCTGAGATTCTTAGTTAGGACTCCTTAGAATTCCATCTAGCTTTATTGTTCACTTCTTTATAGGCTGCTCTCACTTGCGGCTTGCAGGATTTTGGCGCTCTGAATAGAAAAATCGGTTGGCAGCTATCCCATTATCTCCCGTTATCATTTAATCTCTTTTTTTCCCTCTGATACTATTCTCTCCACTACCAAAATACCATCCTGTTACATATTTAATCACTGCTTTAACATTCTCCCTATTACCCTGGCAGTGTGTAATAGTGGCCCTATTACCAGGCATCTTTTTCCTCTTTCCCTTTCCTTCCTTCATTCACTTAAACTTCTATATATTGAAAGAAAGCCAAGAAGATATTTTATACCATTTTCACATATTTTTGAGAGCTACATCATTTATTATATTTATTATATTTATCTACTAATATCTTGAGAGGTCTGCATAAATAAAGATCTACTAGGGATGGCATTATCTGGAATGAACAGATAATGTGTTTTAAACAGATAGAAATAGAGAATGGTTCTCAGAACGGTTCAGAGGAACACAGTAAATAGGAGGTTTTTACTTTCATGAGAGTGTGAGCGAGCAGTCAGGTATGAAGCTATCAGGACAAAGAGAACTATTGTTCATTAACATAAAAATACAGCATTCATCCTTAGTAACTGCCTGGTCAGTGTCATGGTGGGTTAAATCAGTGTACTACTTTGTTTGTTTTTGTATTTTGGGAAATAAAAACTAACAAGATTCACTAGAGAATATTGCAGGCAGGTACAAACAAATAATAACAATAATAATAATAACTGTGCAGGCAGGCACTATGCATATAAAACAGTCCTGCATACACCTCTAAGTAAGGCCAGCTACTTGAGTGATGTAGATGAGGTTGAGAAACTGTCAGAGCCAGAATTCACATCATTTCATCATTTCTACCTCTGAGTTTTTCCCCAGTATTTTCTAGTGTCTCTGGAGGTACAGTGGTAGGATTTGTATTTAATAATAATGAAAAAAAAAAAAACTTATGGATGATTGGAGCACTAAATAATTACAGATACACATACAGATAATGTCTTTGAGTTAGACTGTTATCTAACTGTTACTGTTATCACAGCTATACATCAAATAAAGTACAGCTTTTTCCTAAACTGTATACGTGGAAATAGGTCTAAACTATTTTACAGTATTGCAGTGAAACAGTATAAAATAAACTGATGCCTAAATTCTACAAATGATCGTCACTCACTTCTTGTACAGCAGGATAGCGATGACGATGCAGATGATGAAGACTACGGCCAGGACAGGTCCTACTACCCAGATGAGTCCATCTCCAGCATCCAGAGGCTGGGGGTCTGAGTCAGGTGCAATGACCGGGTCCGTGTAGGGGCTGGCAACGAACATCTTCTGAACACACAAACACAGCAGTGTTACACGGCGGAATAAGAACACTGCTGTCTCTAGAGTATCGCTGCGGCCCTGTTCAGAGATTTTTTCCCCTGAGAAACTAGAGACATTAAGGTTTATGAATCAAAGTTGCATATAGTCAAAACTGATAGCAAAAAGACAGTTTCTGTAGTCAACACTTTTTTGGCATATATGTATGAGCAAACTTACGTCTAGTCACAGTGTAAAGTTGAGCGTAACATTTTAACAACCTGAAAAAAAATGCTTGATTTGCAGTTAAAAAATTAAAACCAATGTCATCAATAATCACAGCAAGTAGAGTAGTAAAATGTTGCTAATCACAATTGCACAAATGGGAAACTCACACTAAAGTGTCCAGATTTAATTTATAAATGTGAATCAGAGGCGTAAAGATGGATTATTTTCAGCTCATTAATCCTTTAGGCAAAACTGTGTACAAGATGTACCAAAGTTTAATTTTTTATATCTTACATCTTTGTATGTTTGGTCAGGATGGAAACTTGGCTTGCTTAAATTTATGAAATAAAGTTGCAACTAAATCTGACCAGTTCAACCTGACCTATTCGAGTGCTAAAATGAATGAAAGTCTTAGCTATAAGTTTTGCAGGTAACATTGATGGCCAACAATTAAGGCCTTAGACAGTTATATCTAAAAAAAAGCACACTTCCATAACTGTCTTTGTATTTAACTTTCCTTTTACAGCTTCTTAGCTGCAAAATCTGCATAAATTATGCTTATGACATGGAAACAACACACTAGTGGGCGGGGTCTATGCAGCTGATCAACATCATACGATGGTTTCATGAATCAGACTTGTTAATACATCGTTTCATGCTTTCAAATCTATACTTGTTCTTATGCAACTATGACAAATAAATGCCCCTGGGAAAATCTTCAATGTTTCTTTCTATCAACAAACTAACTTAAACTTGTCTGTCGGGGCCCTGTGTGCATTATTGTATGTTATATAGACCAATTTTTTTGCCATCTTTGTTAGTAATGTAATGAATGAAGATTTAGATATATCTCTGGTAGGGAGCACTACAGGCAATCACAGGATCTTTAAAGCAGAGTCGTTTAAAAACCAGAGTCGTTTAAAGCAGAACCACTGAAAACTGAAACAGTTAATCATTAAAAAAGTGTTTTATGACTGACAGGAGGAACTCAGTGTGGCTGGGTCTTTGGCACACAAAGTACAAAGCCATAATCACTGGCTTAACATCTAGAGTAGGACCTTATGACAAATGGACACCTATTCACTAAATATGCTTACTACACAGGGTGTAAAACAATGACACTGTAGACACTACACAGTGCACTCTACGTATATGCTCAAGAGAATGCTATTTAAGATTTAAGAAAAGGAGTGACATTCTTATAGCAAGCCACATTTCACACAACATTATAGTGATGGAGATACACAAGAGTGATGGTCATGGAGGAATGTAGAGGGCACATTACCATAAACATCTCAGAAACTCGCTTGCTCAGCTGCAGCCTCTTACCCCAGTGGTGGAGTTGAGTTCAGCGAGGATAAAGAAGACATACTCCTGGCCAGACTCCAGAGCGCGGTTATCAAAGCCACCATAGTCCAGCTGGTCCCCAAGCGTGAAGAACGCAGGCAGGGTGGAGGGGGTGAAGCGGGCGGTGATGTAGGCACGACGCAGGTCCACTTGCCTCTGCCGTGGGTCATGCTGCTTCTGGCTAATGTCCTTCAACAGCTAAAAGAGGACACTCAGTTGAAAACAGTTTATCACTAACAAGGTAGAAAAAAAAAAGCTAGGAAACAAACAAACAGGTAATGAATTTATAGTTGAATATTATGTAAATGCAGCTGAAACCATTAGGGGATTTGATGTTGCTGAAGTGCCTGTAATTTGGAGCCTATTTTAGTCATACACACTGTTGGCCTGCAGGTGTTTAGTGTCCTCTTCAACTGCATAATGCACAAAAATTAATTTTAACATAACCGTATATAAAAGGTAAGAAAAAAAACTGATAGGTGTCTCCAATCTGTGGTGTCATGTATTACCCTTCTCAGTACATGGTGCTGAGTTTGTTTTTGTTTATGTTTTGCCATGTGCATTTGTTTTGTTTTCAGTCCTGTCTCCACCCCTGTCTCATCATTGGCTTGTTACCCTAATGTGTGCACCTGTTCTGTGTTGAGCTCTTTTGGTTATTTATGCCCTGTTGTCTCCAGTACTCTTCGCCTAGTCTTGATTGTTTTTGTGCATAACTTAGTGACTACTGCCTGGTATCTTTGTTCGACTGTTCTTTGAACCACGCTATGGACAGTGTTTATGACTACTGGATTGCCCTTAACAAAACACATACTGACTATACGCACTTGCATCTTGCCTCTAACCATCCAGAAGACATTCTGTCATGATCCACAAATCTGTCTCTCTCCATCTCTTTCTAACTTGCACATATGTTTGGGATGTACACACAGGCTAAAGTTCATACCTCTGCATTACACCCTTTCACTTATCATGTGCTCCAGACTTAGACAATCAACAGCTCAAAGTCCCCTAGCAGCAGCTAATGCAAGCCCCGCACTCAACTCTGCTAAGTGCCCTCATCACTCAGACTCAATATACAGCTGCCCAGATGGAGGCTTTTCACCCGCAGGCCAAGTTCCATCAGAGAGATAACTTCAAGTCAGTGTGGTAAAAGACTCAAGTGCCAAATGAGCATGGAACAACACCCCGGTGGTTTGGTGAACTTGTTTTTGCAACAATGCCAGTCTGAATCCTATTCTGAGAAACACCAGTGGACCTAATTTTTTAGGCCATGGCTATGACTCAAGCTGTACTTCAGCTATACTGACTGTAATGTCACAAATGCCACACTACCTATAGTGAGAGTACAGAAAGTCAGAGGTGTTTACCCACCAGGAAAGCTGACGTGTTTCACCACTGACATTTGCTCAGAAGCTACAGGGTGTTGGCTTAATAAATTTTTCATAGAAATCCAGATTTTCATATCTATATTTAAGTTCAGTGAAATATGGAATCTAATGTGAACCTGATCATTATTAACAAGATGCAATAACTGATAAAATCAAGTTTTCAAATTAAAGTAACACACACACACTTATTTAGCCTTTTCTATCACTGTGTAACTAACATTTCAATAAAAAAACAACCTGTACATAAACTGATTATTTTAGTAAATCTGCACCTGTATATGGAGAAATAACATAACTACAACTAGCAACAGTAATGACACTAATGTGGCACTACTATTAGTGACAGTATGGTAAAGGACAAAGAAATCTAAAGCATTTGCATAAAAACTAAAAAAACTAATGAAAAAACTACCCTACCCTAAACTTTCCATAAACCTATTCTGAACCTCAGGACTACCAAAATACTATTTCTGCGAATTTTTTCCAGGTGCTATAATGCCATAAATGTTAACAGTGCTTTAGTGAAAGTGCACTAACGCAGATTATTGTTTACCCACTAGGCAAGCCAACAGATTTTATTGGTGACATTTGCTCTGAAGCTACAGGGTGCTGGCTTAATACATTTTTTATAGAAATCCAGACTTTGCATAATAATGTAAGTTCAGTACAACCTAGAAGACTGTTTATACAAAGAATACTGGTTGTTCATTAAATTCCACAGACAAGCACTGATAAAATATAAGACAAATATTTGCCTTCAGTTCTTCATGACATATCTGTTTCAACTGCCAGATGCCATACACTGCCTCCTGCAAATCAGGTCTGGAGACCCAGATGGTCTAAACACTGATTTCTGCCCCACCACCCCACCACCCCAAACAAGTTTTCTGTTGGATTTGCATTATGTATTGGATTGATGTCATGTTACAGTGTACCTTTTCAGGAGTGGACAAATGATAAATGAATAATCTTACCCAACAGACACGTAATGTGCTTCCCGGTTTCATGTTTTAGTTGTAGAGAAACAAACAAGGCTACAAAGTGCTAGCTAACTTAATGTAAAGTTTTTGCTGGTTAAGTGCATTAATACAGATTAAGGAAAACTACCAAGAATGTAGCATATAGTGTTTTCATCCTTTACAAAAAAAAAAAAAATCACTTTTTTACAATCAAAACCTATGGGGGATGCAAACTTTTGCACTGGACTATAGATGTGGCAAAGTTTCTCCTGAGGGACACAGTAAAGGCGGTCACGCAGCATACCTCTTCCAAGTCCATTTCATCTGGGCTCTTTAGATGCCGGTTCCCTCCTCGGCCTCTCTTCAGTGGAACCACTACCACATAGATATTCCTGTGAGTACAGAGAGACAGCAGTGTGAGCCGGCTTGTCAAGCCTCTCATTAACTAGGCTTACAGCAGAGCAATGGAGTCTGCTAATGAATGTTTTCAGCACCGAACTCCCTGAGGACCTGCTGATTGTAATGGCAGTTTCCACACCAGCAGATGCACAAGCCATTGGCGCATACACGTGAATCTGATACTACACTCAACAACACTGGTCAAGCCTGTGGGGGAAAACACTAACCCGTGCAATTCTGTGGCCTGAGAAACAGGAGTGCACTATGAGGTGTGTGTGTGTGTGTGTGTGTCTGTGTGTGTGTGTGTGTGTGTGTGTGTATACTGTATGAGATGACCGTACTGTAAGGTTTGGGTTGCAGATGGAAATGCTAGTGCAGCATGATTTTATTTTTTCCTGAAGTGTGACTGGGAGCTTCACAAGACAGACAACTGAGCAATACAACCTGACTGGGAGTCTGAATTATTAACATACTAAGAAACTGGAAGAAATCTGTAAGTGTGAGTGTGAGGTAGTGGGGGGTGGCTGGGATTGAAGTGGTTGATATATGTAAGTGAATGTGTGATTCAGTATCACCATTTGTTTTAGTGTGTGTAATGGAGATGTGTTTGTACACATGCGGTTATGCATGATTTATATGTAAGTCATTCATAACAAGGTTGTAGTCATACTGTCATTTGATCTGTAGGTCAAATCTAAGTAAACTGCATTCATTATATAATTTTATCTGGCCGGGTACTTGTTCATGCTTTAATATAACTCACTTTCCTACAACGAATCTACACTATCACACATTTGCCATAGTTTCCATGTTGCCATGTGCTTGTGTTTGTTTTGGTTACTGTTCCAGTCCTGTCTCCACCCCTGTCTTGTTATTGATTTGTTGCCTGATTGTGTTCACCTGTTTTGTGTTTGTTCTTGATTAGTTTGCCTTTTCATATCCTCTGTGTTTCCTTGTTTGTTGCAAAGTCCAAGCCTCGATTTCCTTGTTTCCTTGTTCTGTGTTCTCCTAGTTTAGACCCTTGCCTATTTTCCTACTTTCTGATTATGGATACTTGCTTAACTTTGTCCCACTATGGACTTGTATTATGATTCCTGGATTTACTTCAATAAAACATATACAGAGTTTATGCAATTGCATCCTGTCTCTACTCACTGCATGATACAGTATTATAAAAACATTTAATGGTAACTCTTTATTTTCCTCTAAGCTCATGTAAATGTGCTATTACAAAACAGTCAAACTCAATTACAACGAAAATGCTTGACAGGTTTTAGGAATTAGGCAGGTGAGGATGTGGTCTAAGCTGTGTAATTCTGGGTATTTATGTTTGAATAAAAAAGAGAAAGATAGTAAGTCGCCTGTCGTCAACGACCTAGAGTGTAAGAAAGGAGCTAAATAATGCAAGGTGAAATTCTCCTTCTTAATATTATTGTGCAGTTTATGCCAGATGGGCGATGATGAAGTGATTAGAAGGATCTGATTTGAGCTAATATTAATGTTAGCTCTGTCATCAAGTTATCCCCAGGCAGTTAATGCTATGGGTGCTTCTCTCTTTTCACACTGATTAAAATGGAAACCAAGTTTTTTATTCCACAATTTGTTCCAATTATGGGTGAGCAATATGGCAATGATATCATCTTTTATATATATATAGTATGTATCACGATAATAGATCACAATATTCTTATCATATTGTCACATCACCCACCATAGCAGATTCTTTAGATTTTAGTGCAGTTTAAATGTTGCTTCTATAATAATTCTGAGTATAAATGATACAGCCTACTAAAAATACCTATTGATTGGAAAATTAATTAACGTAACAAGGTGTTAATTATTAACATATCCACACAAGATGTGTGACCTACAAAAGACAGGAAATCACCATAACTGCATTCAAGTAACAACAGAGTGATATTATATCTAAATTACTTTTTATTATCTGGCATATCCTCCTAAAAAATTAATGGTCAAAACTATGTGTATTTACATATGCATGCTCAGAAAAGCATGTGAGTAGGTGTGTGTGTGTGTGTGTGTGTGTGTGTGTGTGTGTGTGTGTGTGTGTGTGTGCTCCACTCACCTAACATTGTTCCTGGTGTCCAGTGAGGGCAGTATGATGGTGACGGTGGTCTCAGTGTCGCGACTGTGGTCGATCTCGGGCCGATTGATGACCATGGGAGGTGAGGTTTTGGCATGGATGCGGTGTCTCAGGCCACCCAGGTTGCCCTCAGGACTGGTGATTTTAAAATCATAGCTGGTGTCCGGCATCAGGTTGGGGATCACGGCCTTCCTTAAACGAGCATCCACCTCCATCTTCTGACGATTATACTCCACCTGAGGAGCCATTTAGATTACCTCCATATCTTTTTTTTTTTTTTTTACAATCATAGAGATACTATAACAGTGTTAATGCAATAAAAAACTGTAGCTGCATATTCATAACCACCAAACAGTGCAGTGATAATGAGATCAATCCCACACTCTGCTATACATTGCAATATATTAGTTTTTGCAATACTGATATAAAAGAAGCTCACAATATGCAATGACCCTTCAAACAAAGCACAATTTTAAATCATAGATAGATATTTTGTGTGTGTGTGTGTGTGTGTGTGTGTGTGTGTGTGTCTGTGTCTGTGTGTTTTAATGCATTGCAAGGCATAAGGATGAACACATGTAGCTATATATTTACAAAATTCTATTTTTGTCCATATCATGCAGTCCTAAGTCAGATTTTCTGAATTTTTACAATGAAACGATACATTGTAATATTTAGCATATAGCATATTTAGCGTTGCAAGGTCTGTACCTAATAGATCTTAAACAATAATAGAATAAATTCTCTGTGAGCTTAGAGGAAACTGCTTCCAGATGTATACAAGCAATGCATAATTAAGCATTGCTCTTACTGAATTCCAAATAGGAGCTTTTCTCAAGGGAAAAAAAAAAGTTTCTCTTCCTCCTTATGTATAGAGTACATATTATTAGCTGTTAAACTGCTAAACATCTCAGTGTGAATGCTTTCATTTCTATACCATGCTGTGTGTTTGACATCTTGATGAAACTCACAGTAAAGCGGTAGGGGGAGCTGCTCTCCGGAAACTCCCACGTCAGCAACACGCTCGTCTTGGTCGCCAGATTCACAGAAAAGTTCCTGGGCACATCTGTTGAAACACACATGAACAATCATCCCATTATTAAAAAAAAATCGAATTATTAATCAAAAGGTGATGCATTTGTATTAAAGGCAGAGGCAATATCGAAGCACAGAGAACAGGGTGGTGTGTGGGCTCCTTCCTGCTGTTCCTTTAATCAGCGGAAGGCTGTGTAGGGAATTCTGGGAAAGAGAAGGTGTGAGCGTGACGATAACAGTTGGCCGGTTATGAAGGGCCGCATATGTCACCATGGCAGTGTTCCAGAGAGAGCTGGCCTAGATTCCTGTGTTCCTCATGAAGAGCAGAGAGATGGACATGGACATTCAGACAGTGAGAACTTATATATAAGTGGAATGAACCAATTTTTGTGCCACATAACAAACTGGAGTGGGAATGGACGGGAGTTGAGAGGAGTTAGCGAAATCAGAAAGCAAACTATTGAATTAGCAAGGATGAATGAGTGCAAAAGCTTTCCGTGACTTACCGTGAGATGCTACGTTAACTATACGGCTGTTACATCCACTTACCTCCGCAATCAACACCCACATGACTTACTGACTTTTACCTGCATGCTTGTGAGCATATCATTCTCACATTCGCTGCTCCATTCAAGTGAGGGCAACAGTAATTGTGTTGCTGGGCAAGGGTTGAAAGTAGAGAAAGGCAGTGAAGGAGGTGGAGGTGATTCTTCCAGTCTAACAGTTTTCCATTTGCTTTTGTGAACGTGAAGCCTTACATCGTCCACCAACCAGCTTGTGGATGGCATCGCTGGTTCCCTGCATCTTTACTGCATTGGCTCCTGGATATTTCCTGCTTCTCCGTAATCCAGAGGCATCCAAGAGAAGTGCAGTAAACAATGGGTAGGAAGGTTCCCATGGCCCCCTTGCTGTACCCAGAGGGCCCCCTGGTGGATGGGATCAAAGAAAACAAAGAATCGCATTTGCAATGAAAACAAGCTCTTCCCATTCCCCACATATAACCCTACCTCCTCTGTTAAAACGATGCATGCCAGAGAAGCGAGTTCCCTTTAAAAAGTTACACAATGTAAGATTTTGGAATTTCGCCCTCTCTGCTATTGCGAGCGACTTGTGGGAGAACATTTCATGATGAGGGTTGTGCTACATCCTCCAGTGTGATGATTAACCAGAAGGCTGTGAGTATGGAGAAGATTCCGTTTCAGTTTGAAAAGCAATCAGTGAAAAAAAAGGTGAGATGCAATACACACACGCAATTGCTTTTCATTAAGAGACTTGCAGCCACACTGCGACGCAAACGTGCCACACTGAAAAGCAAAACGTTCAGTGCATTACTCTTGTGTTGCTTGAGCACTCCAGTGAAAGACATTCAGCAGGGGATTGCTTTTGAAGCAGTAAATGTGAATGTAAGGTGAACGTGATTAAAATTTAAAAGCAATCCACACCATCTGCATTGCATTTCACTGTGCGATTCGTCGGATGACAAGCAATCACATCAGTAAAAGAACTGAGAAATGCAATACACAAATTGCATTGCTCTTCAGAAGTCACATGCAGAAAATATGATCAGCTGTGGGAATATACTCTATAAGCATATATTGAAAACCCAACAGCTCTGACTGGGAATTACTGTTATTTCAAAAGCTGGAGTCCTAGCTTTAAAATATATTTTTCTCCCCTGACTTTATAATGCTTTAGTTTTCATTTCTTCATTCATTTTCAGTAAGACCTTTGTCCTCAGGGTTGCAGTGGATCCAGAGCCAGGGCATGAGGCGTAAATAAACTCTGGGTGAGATTTCAATCCATCACAGGGTACCATGCACATCACACACTCATTCATACCTGGGGCCATTTTAGAGTCCTATGTTACAGTAAAAAAAACAAAAAAACAAAAAAAAAAAACTATGTACTATAGCTTTAAGGAAAAATGGCAGAGCTATTGGTTAGAGGTAAGTAAATAGCCAGATCCAGTGCATAGCGATAGTGTAAATTACAGTATATTTGAAATTATATGAATATTATATCTCTAGATGTATATCTTGCAATCCAAGTATGACCCAAAAAAAAAGAGCAGAGGAACCTCCATCCATGCAAACCTTGAAGAAAATTATAGACATGTATACAACAGTCTAGGAGTCCTTACAAAATAATCAAAAGCCAATTTCCTGTGTGCGCTTGCTCTAGTGCCTCTGGATGAGATTTCAGCATCTGTTCAGGTCGTGTACTCTACTTCATATTTTATTCTGCTGCCCCCTGAACTGGAGAACCGGCAAGGAACTTGCCTGCCACACATCACAACATGTGAAACACACACACACATTCTCGGTCACATTAACTCTCTCACACTCACACACTGATTTGTACAGAACTGTAGGTGATGCATATATGCTCTAGGAGTCTGGACAGTCTGCGTTATATTAATACGTAGGTGGTGACAGTCTCCAGGCTTCCTAAGACCACTTCCTGTAACACATACATAACACGTACATGCCTAGTGTCTGTATGAGAGCTCACTGAACGGAGCATCCTGTCACACTATTTTAGCAATAGAATAGCACTGGCTTATAACTGGTGCCTAGATTAGGCTCCCTTGTCAGAAATCAGTATTGTCCTAAATCTCAGCTTGGTGTTATTTTGCTTAACGGTTTCATTTGACAGATATATGACTGATTTATTAATGTTTGTTTTAGGGGTGTAATGCAGTGACATTTCCTATTGTATATATGTATCTATATTTGGATCTAAACCTGAACTGCGTTTATTATTTTTTTTAAATTTAATATAAATTCTATGACTACACCCTCAGAAACACTGGAACTGGAGGAAACAGAGGTAGAAATGCCAGCATTGTCGGCATGGTCATTGAATTCTGGCTCTAACAGTTCTTCAACCTCAGCTAGTGATGTTTGCAGGGCATTTTTTTACTTTATATCCTGCTCACACAGTTATCATTTTTGTTTGTACCTGCCTGTGATATTTTCGTATGAATTACTTGCTTCTGTTTCTCAAAATATAATCAAACTAATAGCCTGATTTAAACCACAACGACCCTGACCAGGCAGTTACTAAGGAGGCAGTGCTGATTCACGCAGCACCATGCGTGAGCACCATATACACTTTCATGTTAATGAATGGGGCCTTTGTCCCGCAACCTTCATATGTGACCAGTCGCTCATGCCCGCATGAAAGTAAAAACCTCCAGCTTGTGCCATTTTTTTTGGTGCATCCCACAGGATACCTCTAGTCTCATCCAGATGCCCTGTGAACTTTTCTGGCAAGCTTGAATATGAATAATGTGCCTCGTATTCATATCTGTTCTTGTATCTATTTAGAAAACTATCTGTTCTAAACTTACCTGTTCATTCAGAGCAATGTATTTGTATTCTGTTTCATCCCAGGTTTGTCTGTAGATTTTGGTACATTGCTGGGTTTTAGATATTTACCATATTTAAAGGTTCGTCTCCCCTAGTCTATGGCATCAGTTTGCCTCCAACGTATGTGTGAGGTACAAGTGAAGCGTGGCCGTTATTTTTAAAGTGACGGTACAGGACTTTTAGAACCCTAAAGTGTAATAAAAACATTGACAAGTCTTTGCTTTTCCCCCAGCTGATCCCAGCTACTCTGATGTAGCTACCTCAGCCTCGTGAATCGCCTTTGAGAGAAAAAGATGCAGAAGCACTGTTCTGATTTCAAGGCCAGAAAACTGTAAATAAGGGCCTGAAACAAAGAAGCTAACCTGATCCTTTGTACTGCAAACTGTAAATCATAGTTATAATAAAGCACATTCAAAATTATAGTGATTATATAAAAAATAATATTTTAATATTTCATTAACCCTGTAGACAACCTATATTAATGCTTTTCACAATCAAGTCATTTTTGTTTTTTTTTTTAATCCTATTTTTTGCAATTGAGTCTTCTTTCAATTTTTTTTCCTTTCAATCTTCTTTCAATTGAGTTTCTGTGTTTCAGTTGGCAGTCAATATTAGATTGGAGCAATAGGACAGACACTTGTGCAGATGGAGAACTTGCTCTAATGAGCTTCACACCAATGGTCTGAAGAGTCCCAGCTCAAGTTGATCTGTCTCAGCATTGAGACAGCAAATTCACAACCAAGTGTAGGGCAGTAAAGCCTCTGTGAGGAGAGTTCATATCCAGCTTTATGTAACACGCACGCACAAACATATAGACACATGCACACACATACAGTCAGATGCAGACGTTCTGGCTTATTGGTAAACGTTATGAAGAAATGTTCTGGTGGCTAATTATCTTCTATAATTATAATCTCACGCTAAAAATATGAAACAAAACTAAAGTTTAATTAAAGTAAATGTATTCAACATTTTTAACAAAGCTCACTCTGAGCGTTACTGGGATCAGCTCCAGATCCACCGTGAACCTGACCAGAATGAAGAGCCTGCTGATGATGAATAAATGAATGAAACATGTACCCATTCACATTTACATTTTAAAGTGTTAAGCAGTCACCCATGACTTCCCATTTCACTGGGGTATAAATGTGATGTCGCCAAATCCCCTTAGTTATTCATCAACATGAGGAAGATTAAAGAATACACAATTGAAATGAGAACAAAGTGTGCTACAAAAAATAGCTCCACTCCTGCAAATGCAGATAGCTACTGTTACTTCAATAATTAAGAAGTCTGAAATCAGAGCTGTAATGACAATGCCTGGAAGAGGACACGAGTGTATTTTGCCCCCCCGAACAGTAAGGAGGATTTTTAGAGAGGCAAGAAAGCATCACAATTCATTATTTGCAGAAGATGGTAGCATTTTAGGGTCACCAAGTCTCTAAATCTACAACCACTTCCATGTCAACAAATTACTTATAAGGCATGCCACGAGAAACCCTTTTCTTTCACTTTACCACAAATGTAAACACCTAGAGTTTGCTACATGCTACTGAAACTTTTACCGGAACTGGGTTCTATGGTAAGATGCGACAAAAATAGAATTTTCTGGCAACACTTAATAATGTTACGCATGGTGGATCGAGACAATTTTTCCTCCAAATGGCCTGGACCTTGGGCCCTGGAGGACATAGAGTGATTGTGCCCTGAGGTCTGTATTCTCCAGTCTCAGCATTATAAGAGAAGAAGGTTGCACAAATTACTATATGCAGGGTCCCAATAATAGTGACATGTGGTTTTGATAAAGATATATATATTTTTTCCACTTTCTTACAATTAATCTACTTTAATTACAGGTTAGATTTCACTAATATCTTCAGTGTGAACTTAAACTAACTGACCACAGAGATTTTTTTCGCAACCCTTTTCACCCATCTTTACCAAGGGCGCCAATAATTCTGAGCAGAGTCCTGAATCGCAGTTCCGCCTCCCCTTATGTGCCTGCCATACTCACATATTCTGCCGCATCATCCATTTTTCACTAACACAGTGCCAGCAGGAAGAGAGGAAAAAAATACACAGGGTGAAGGAGAGAAAACAGAGAGCGCAATAGAGAGAGAGAGAGAGAGAGAGAGAGAGAGAGAGAGAGGGAATGTGAAAAGTATGAGTCAGGAACAGGGGGAGCGTAGGAGTGAAGGGAAAAGAGAGTGAGGGAGGGGGCGAGCGAGCGAGTGAACGAGCAAGCAATTTTCTGAAAAGGGAGAATGGACAGCCTGCTGGAAGAGCAAGAACAGTTGAAGGCTAACAAGCAGAGAAAGAAAGTGACAGAAAGAAAGAGCATTTCATTCTCCCTCTTACTTCAAATGTGTATTTCACTGGAATCTCACTTAGGAAAGAGTTGATTTGGGGTTTGGGAGCATCTGTGGCTTTTGTCATTAGTGCATTCATTATGGGCAGCTGAAGACTTCATGAACAAGGCACATCATGAAAAAACAAAATGAGAAATATTCTCTAGAAACTCAGCTAATAGGCATTTGCTCATTTGGCTGATGCTTTTATCCAAAGCGACTCAGACAGGATACAACTGACCAGTTGAGGGTTAAGAGTTTGGCTCAAGGACCCAACTGTGGCAGAACCATCACAACATCCTGATGTTTAATGGGAACTTTAATTGAAGCTCTTGACTTGTATCTGCATGATTTTATGCATTCTGCTGCCTTATGATTGACTAACTGGATAACTACATGCATGCGAAGGAGTACAGATGTTCCTATTAAAGTGGCCAGTGAGTGTGTGTATGTATGTGTGTGCAAAGTAAATCAGCGTTACTGAAACTTGTACAAATCTGAAAAACACCATTTGAAAAACACTAAAATCATTCTTTTGCTTGGTCATTTGAAAGGAGTGATTTATTACTACACTACACTATTCCTGCACCATGCTACTCTCAGATTTCAACAGTAATGCACATTTTACTATTAAAATGTGGTCTTAATTTTCATCCATTTGCCGAAAATGGCATATACATGTTCAGGCTGTAAAATACTTACCTTTTACTCAACAAAAATGAATAAAAACACATTGTTACTACACCACATAAGACCAGAAAAGGCAAATAACAGCGTTTCCATTAGTGCATGAAATGAATAGAGTTTGAAAAATAAATGTTACATGTTAATGTTAATGACCTATGGGGCCACTCAACACTGCGTCAAAGACCAAACCACTAACAAAATTGTCAAAGCTGTGAAGAGAACCATTTGGGCTGTTTTATAGCTCAACCTGGTCAAGCACAACACAACACCAACACAAGTACTTTCATTTTCAGACAGTATACAGTATACACGCTGACGGTTTTTATAGAGCTGATAACGTCCTTACAATGTCATCAGCTGAAATTGACTTTGTTTTAATTTTTTTGACTCTACTGATTCTCTTCATACTCTTGTGTGTGTGTGTGTGTGTTGATCACCTGTAAAGAGCCAAGCACGTTCCCAACACACACAAAACTAGTTGTAGTGACACCCACAAAAGCTCAGGTACACAGACAGCTGGGAGCAAAAATGAACATTAAAGGCTGAAAGGCAGAAGTGGAAGTTATTTTGACTCACTACTATGCCAATAAAACATTTTAATATTAATATATATTAATAATAATAAGCGAGCTCTAAATCTTCTGCCAGCTGGGGCATTTATTTACAGCTTACGTCTACGCACAGACAGACTGGCCCATCCTCCGCTTATACGCCGCCATTTCTTTTTACTTGTCTTAATTTATGGGTTTGTGATGACTTGCTTTCTCAATTTCATGCCAATGCCAATAATATAAGACGTCTTTTTTTTTTTTTTTTACAAAATTTTGCAAATTTTCCCTGACCTAGTGAACTAGTATGAAGACATCTTTTTGACAGAGACTCCAAAGCACTTCTCTTTGTCGTTAAGGGATAAGAGCATCTGCTAAATGCTAAAAACGTACTAAAAATAAGCAATTTAAACTCGACAGTGTATTCCATATGTAAAAGTTCATTAAGTCATTCAAGTCAGGGTTTACATTAGTTATTCTTCTTAGCATAAATTTACTCAGGAGCACAAGTAGCATATGAGCATTCTTCTGAATTTATGGGATTTTCAAGAATACCAAATTTCTTGTGTAAACGCTCATATAAATGATTTACGAATAAATCCGTTCATATCCACCTTGATGAATGAGGCCCGCTGTACCTAAAACTCAGAAAAGGCAGGGTGAGGTGACTTCACCTGGCCAATGTCCAGCATCACAACTCTGATGCACACCAGCCTGTCAGACTCCCTGTTCCCCTACACCTGGTAACCATAGCTGCCCTTTCTGTTGCCGTGGCAACACCAAATATCCACGCTGCCCTGATGGCAGTGGAGATAAACATCCATACCTCCACCTGTGAGGCACTGCCCCAGACAAACAAACACACACACACACACACACACACACACACACACACACACACACACACACACTCACACTCATCTGAGTTCAGTCACACAGAGGTCACAAAATAGCAAGTGATTTTCGACACCATACAGACACACAGGGCCTCTCAGCAGCACTGTGGTGAAAATCAACACCTAGATAAAGTGCACTACTTTGAAGTCTTGTATTACGGGTTTTCACCTCTGCACACACAACAGCTGCTGTGATGTATGTGGCTTTCTGTCAGCACTAATTTAATCACTACAACTACAATAAAGCTGCAGAAGTGATCGCAAAAACTTAAAGTTAGGCCAGTGCGACCAATGGTTGTAAGAAAATACACAAAATGGACTGAAGGAGCGAGGCTGGGGCTGATTTCTTTCTACACCAGAGTGTACATTAATGCAGCCTAACAGTGACTGCTGTGGGACACCCCTAGATTGGATCTTCATTTGTGCTGATATTTTTCAGGGTTATTGGTGCCAATGGCAGAGAATGAGCAAGGTCATGTGATGGACCAGGTGATAAGTCTTATAGTTTGTTATCTGGTGGAACATTCTGGGAAATGGAGTTTGTATTTACAGACATAGCGGCATTCAAAATACAAAACCATGGAGGAACAAACTTCTACAAATTTAACACTAGCCTTTCGGTTGTATTAATTTGCACACAATCACCATTCCTAAAGTGACTTTCAGGTTTATTAAATCACATTGCGGGTGCTAAATAAAGTTATTTACACTGGCTCCACCCTCTTAGCGGTTAGCACCTCCACCTTGTGTGCATGGAGTTTGCATGTTTTCCCCGTGCTTCGGGGGTTCCCTCTGGGTACTCCGGTTTCCTCTCCAGTCCAAAGACATACGTTGTAGGCTGATTGGCATTTCCAAATCGTCTGTACTGTGTGAATGGGTGTGTGAGTGTGTGTGCGATTGTGCCTTGCGATGGGTTGGCACCCCATCCAAGGTGTCCCCCGAGTCCCCTGGGATAGGCTCCAGACCCCCCCTCTACCCTGTGTAGGATAATCGGTACAGAGAATGGATGGATGGATGGTACATGCCACCCTGTATTGTACACTTTTTTACGTAGAAACACCCCAAATTGCATATTTATTAAGGCAAACATCCAAAACAGACAAAACAGACAAATAGACAAGGCAATCCTCCAGAGGTCTTGTTAGTATCTTGCACGTTTTTGGGGGGAGTTATCAAGCTTGCACGTTTTTACACATGTAAATCTTTAGAAAAACAGCAGTTAACACTGTGCTAGAAGTGAACATGTTGCTATTGTGGTAGAATAAAATGGCATTTTAGATTTTTGAAAAAAAAGCAAATGGTCTGTCAACAGAATAATCTAAAAGTTTTCAATATCATAATATTATTGCTGAAAAATGTATTCTTTAATCATAAACAAAGTTGTTGGTTTTTTTCAGTTTATAAGCAAATGTTACTGGGAAATGGCTCAAATGCTTTTTTTTTCAAGTACAATATTGTGTGGCATTATATATTACACTAATCTCCAGAGTAATGTATATAATGATAGGTTTTAAGTGTGATGAAATGGAAGTGAAATATTGTATCTGCTGCAGCTTTGTTTCAGGGTAAAAAAAAACAACAACCAAAACAACAACCCTGCGGTGAAAGGCATTAACAGCCTTACGTCACTTTCACACATCTATTTATGTCTCACACTACTCCTCTTACAATGCCCCTGCCACTACCCCCCCCCCCCCCAACACACACACTTTCCCCTACACACTCATGCTCACATAGCATCCGTGAAGAGGACCAGGCTTGTATCATCTCTGTCTCTTAGCAATTAGCAGTTTGCCACTTGGGCTCCCATGATGCTCAGTCTCCACTGCTGGAGGAGATGGGATTGTCTCCATAGGGTACAGTACTCTGTATGCATGTCAACTGCAGGCACAATATGATGAGCACTCAGGGCTCTTAACTCGCTTTTTACTCAGTAGCATGTAGCAATGGAACTCCTATTATCTATGTCTTTTTTATTGTACAGCAATAGTATTAGTATTGATCCACTTTTTTTGGAAAATTAAAAAATAATTTTATTTCTATCATTCGAAATTAAAGTCATTATCAGAACAGATCTTAGGGGCTGTTATTTTTGCACTCTTGTCCTCTTTTCTGATTTTACATCAGTCCAACTATAAAATTGATTTTAAAAATATGGTAAACAACCTAAACTTTATCTCTGTGTATTGTGATTTTTAAATGACTGACCAGTTTTATTAGATTAACATAAATTGAGACATATTCTATGGCCAAAAATTTGTGGACTCCTGACCAACACGTCTTCCCCAAGCTGATGCCTCAAAGTTGGAAGCACTTTGTAGGACGTCTTTGTATACTGTAGCATTACAATTTCCCTTCACTGGAACTAAGAGGCCCAAACATGTTCCAGCATGACAATGCCCCTGTGCACAAAGCGAGCTCCTAAAGACATGGCTTGCCAAGTCTGGTGTGGAAGAACTCAAGCGGTCTGCATAAAGCTCTGACCTCAACCCCACTAAAAACCTTTGGGATGAACTGGAAGGCTGACTGGTTTTGTCCAAAATTAGTGCCTGACCTCACTAATGACCTTGTGGCTGAATGCACAAATCCCCACAGCCACTCTCCAAAATCTATTGGAAAGCCTCCTCAGAAGAGTGGAGGTTATTACACCAGCAAAGGAGGACTGAATCTGGAATGGCATCTTCAAAAATCACATATGGGTGTGATGGTCAGGTGTCCATATAGTGTAATTTGAGCTTAAGAAGCCTCATTAATAGGGCCTAGAACCCTGAAGGATCTAGCGAGAGATTCCTTAGAACCCTGATTCAAGGACACTAGTCCAAGACATACATCCAAATCCTCACAGAATGGTTTAATACCCACAGAATAAAGAATAAATGTCCAAGTCCTTCAGTGTTTCAGTGCTGATTAGATTCAAGATTTAAGATTCAGTGCTGTAATGTTGGTAAAAGGAGGTTGCACTATACTAAGTACCTAATTGCAGGGGTGCAAAATAATTGTCATATGGTTTGGACAAAAAGTATATATATTTTTTTATTTTCTTAGAATACATGTACTTCAATTAAAAGTTAGATTTCTCTCATATTTTCTGTTTGGTTTGAGGTCTGTATGAGGTTAAGCTAAATAACCACAAAGACATTTTAATAAGCTTTTCACCCTTCTTTACCAAGGGTGCCAAAAATTCTGGAGCTGACTGTAAGGTTTAATGCTTAAAAAATCTTTGGTTCCACTTTTGGCTAAAACAATAGTTTGACCCTAATAGAACAGAATTAATTTAGTACTGTATTAAATTATGTATTATAATGTATATGTTAGACCAGTTAGCCGTGTCTGTGAATATAATTAATATCCTTATTTTGTTTTGTGAATTCATCATTCTTTAGGGTGTGCTAGGGTGCTAAAATAGGACTGAGTTTCTATATTAAGGACACATTTAAAGGTTTATTGGGACGGCTTCTGGTTCTTCTGGATCGTACTATATTTATCCATAAAGGTGGTGCTTTTAGGGCCTGATCTCTGCTCTGTAATCACAGACACAGTGAAGCAGTAACTTTCCCAGATTCCTCATCAACATCTGATTTGTTTCAAGCCATAAGATTCGACTCCCCAGCTGCAAGTCTGGTAACATATCTTTAGATGATCAAGACACTGCTCTGGTTTTCCGTGGTGAAGGAAGCACACCAAGCTTACCAAGCATGAGATGAAGTTCAGGCTCATGCACAGTGCAACCGAGAGTCCTGAGTGGGTAGGCAGAATCAAAACCAAATATGGAGAGGGAGGAGTGATGCAAAGAAAGAGAAATTCAATGAAAAAGAAAAACATGTCTCAGGAAATGTAATAATCAAATATCAGATGGCGGAGATGAGACACTGGAGAAGATTTCATGTCCCCAAGATGACAAACAAATCAATAAACCTAATTATGGGACACCAAATTCAATTTGGGTCAGACCTTAATAGATAAATGAGTTGAGCGAAACAAACAATGAGGTGATGAAGCAAATTAACATTAATGGCATTTGTTAATGGATCTATGATGAATAATACAAAACACCAGCACTGTTTATCTGGGAAACCTGGGCAACGCTGAAAAAGTCGAACTGCTGATGATGAGAGAAACATATTGAACCAGAATGGACAACCTAATTAAAGGGAAAGTGAGTGTGTAATGGATAGCTGTCACCTGTCACCCCTCATTCTGTTGTAGCCCAAAAAGAGATTGATGGATGGGTGGATGGGCATCTGGCCTGAGGGGAGAAACAGATCAGGCTTCTCATCCAGATGGTGACAGTTTATGGTGAGTGAAACTAAGCCTAGTGCCGCAGCCTGAGACCAATACATGTCATTTCATTTACAATCCATCAAGGGTTATTAAAAAGATGGTGCAATTTTTTTTTGAAGGATTATTAGATTCTCCTGAGCATATGCCATCAACTCTAATTAGCTTTCTTGTTTAGTAAGATAATGAAGAGAACAAGAATACATATCATTTCTCATTGTGCTCCACAAATGTTGGCCATAGGGCTAGTTGTGTCTCAGACAGACAGACAGACAGACAGACAGANCAGACAGACAGATAGATAGATAGATAGATAGATAGATAGATAGATAGATAGATAGATAGATAGATAGATAGATAGACGTATCTGAGCATGACAGTAAAGTACAAAATGAAAGAAAGGGACAAGCTAAAATGGTAGAGTAAAAAATTGACTTTATCCTTCCTCAGGGAAAACCACACTGTAGGCAATACACAAAAATCACTGTGTTAATCTGTTCCATTCCCTTCAAATGCAACCAGAATGGAACAGATTAACACAGTGACTTTTTGTATATTGCCTACAGTGTGGTTACATTACACCGACTGCACTGACAGCTATTATAAATGTTAATGCATTGTAGTAGTGCAGTAGGTATAAACGTGAGTTACCAGAACACATCCATTTCAGAAGAGGTGTGACTTGTCTGACAGTGTGTTGTGTGTATCTGGAGTGCTGTGCTTCAACCAGCCTTCAGGCAAACGTTGATTAGGCGGAGAGCTGCGTAATCGGAAAGGATTGTGACATCTCTTCCATGGGTTTCATCAAGGAATACACAGTAACATTCACAGAGCCAACACACAGTAATTCTGTAATATGATTGTACACCTGGCATCACTCCAATGCTGCACTATAATGAGTAAAATAAATCCAAAAAGTCCTGATATCCAACATGGAGAGAATGGTCCATTAATTCTCCATTAAATCCACCTTAGTTTCCACACATACACAGAATGCTCATCTGTGATGCAAACTGTCCAGTTAGTAATATACATTAAACCTGCTTTTTTAAACACTTGTGGCCATACACCAGTTTGAGATCTCAACATTTCAGTGTGCGAACTCTGTGCTGCCACACCACATAGAATGACACTAATAGATGGCATTAGTGTGAATGGCAGCAGGGTTAATTTGGATCTTTGGTCTCTGTGATTGAGGGTAATTGCGTGAAAGCTCCACAGCTGAAGGCTGTGCTGACGGGCGAAGGACCAGAAGCGAGGGAGTTATTAGAAATAATGGAATCCGCGCCAAGCCGTCATAATAATCAATAAAACTGATAATGCTCTTCCTATGAACTGCCTGAGCTCGGGTACACAGCGATGTGCCATGGACAGCATGCCCAGTCATGTAACGCAATAATTAAAACGTGGCAAAATAATTAAATTTAGAGTATCAGAGATGACACATGGAATTAAATAATGACAATGTGTAATTGCTTTCAAAATGGTTCTCTCGGAGCAATGTCTAAAGTACACACACAGGCTAATTGGGCTAAGTTGGGCTCTCACTGACCATATGTTACAGGTCAACACTCCGTGGGCAGCCATCATGAGGGCAGTATCAGTAGAAGACGGCCTTTGGAGCTAACCTGAGCTCGACATTCAACCGTCTTTTAAAATGGCTTTATGAAAGGCAAAATCAGTTAGTGCACTGTGAGACTACACGATTTATGGGGTAATGATATGGATATTGGGATGTGCCTGTGAAAATTAAACCAGCATACAAAAGGTTACCATCTTCTGAACTCCACCTGTGAATAGTATCAGTGGACTAGTTAATAAATATGACTTCCTTAAATGAAAGGCAAGAATCCCATTCTCCAGAAATGGCATTTAATTTTTAGAATCCTATAGTCTCAACTTCAGCACCAGTGAAATTCATGGTGACGTTTGCAGGCGTTGAATATGTACTGACTCATCTCAGACAGATTCAGAAGAAAGATGATACATTCCTAGCCAAGGGCAACATTTTAAAGTGAGACAAATGAACAAGTGAAAAAAAAAATGATTAAACTATGTTCTGTGGAGTCTATTTTTGAATAGTCCTCCACAGAGGCGTAGCAGAAGGTTTGAATCACGACTCTAGTCTGACTCTCAGACGAACATCAGCAGTGCGGATTCAATTCACCCGTCTGAAGCTCGATGTGAAATAAAGGCTATTGGTAGATGGCAGTGACTGCAAGTAAAACTGTGAAATATGCATTCACAAGGGTTATTGGACAGTAGTCCAATCAGAACAACTGTGTCTCTGTCCTAGTCCTGATATAATGGCTTTCACAGCTGGATGCAGCAGAGAGTGGCTGCTGTGTTCACACATGTCTGGCTTTTTAAGAGCATGGTTTTGCAGACACCGATTGCAGAAAATTGCAGATCACCAAACAACCTGACCTTGAAATCCACTGATATCTACGGAAGCAAATGAGTAAATATTTCTTCATGACTAAATAGCAGCACACTCACATCTAGATCTAACTTAACATTCACCCTGGAAAGCAACAAAGCGACAGGTGACCATTCATTTTCTATGTCAGGTATGACAAATTTAGAGAGACAAGCCCAGATGAGTGACTCAAATGATTCCTCAGACCAAACCTTTGCTATGGGTGGTCCAATGTTGTTTCAATTCCCCACTCATAACTTTAGTTCCTACTTACAATTAGTTCCCATTTGCTATTTGGAAGATAAAGAAAAACTTTTGAGTCATTGTGGCATTCTGGCATTCATACTCAGACTTGTCTTGGTCTTGACACTAGCCTCGGTAAATATTCTAATATTTTATTCTATAATACACAGCCTAATCACTGGCAAAATTCACAAATTAAGCCAACTAGCTGATATAAAGGCTTGGCCTTGAAAAGATTTTAATAGTTTTTGGTGTCAATCTTGATTCAGTCTTGCTTTCATTTTGACTTGATAGGGACATGGCCTTGAAGATAGTTCTTGTCAATTTAAGCCCACTCTTCCACTGACTGCACAAATCAGCTAGAGTTCTTGTCTATTTTTGTGTTTTTGGTCTATTGATTTTGCAAGCCAATCACAGTATTCTAGTGCTCATCAGACAAATCACATACACTGGTCTCTATGCACTCTACAGTACTCAAACCAGAACACGGGTGTGCCAGTGTTGTGTTGTGCTTGGACATGAAGCACAAAAGGTAATTTCAGAGTCTGAACAATGACTAAAAATCTACTTTCATGCTAAGTTGTTTTCATCCAAGTCCGTAACACTGTACAATAAAGCCTGGTACTGGAGGACACACCTAGTTTTTTCCATCCATCACCAGTGGAAATAAAAAAAAAGAGGCTTACCGTGAGTGGTGGTACTGTCGTGCCATGCCAGTGCAGTTCTTCACTCAAGGTCTCAGTTCCCATCAGAGGCCAGACTGATTCTCACTTACCATTAACTGGCTCTTCTGGTGCTGTCTTCTACTCACATTCAGTAAATGATCTTGGTGGTTTATATTGGTTTATGTTTGAAATGTGATCACATACCATCAAAATAGAAAAAAAGATTAATGATTTCAAGTCATTTGGTAAACCATGTAGGGCTAGTGGTTAAAGAATAGTAGGAGATTGAGATTAGGGATGAAAATAAATATAAGGGAAATAAGGCAAAAATAAAATGAAAATAAACACAAATCCCATCCAGTCTGTTTGTGGCTTTTTGTATTGCAGGTAAATGCTAGAAGAATTCACACGCTACATAACAAAGCTACATAACATTCAAATGGCAAAAAATGTGACACATAGGAATGGAGAAGCTGCTGAATGAATAATGATAGATGATGGATGATGGATGGATAGATAGTTGACAGACGGATACGTGATATCTTGAAGACCCAGGCTAATTCTGTCAGGAGTTTGGTGGAGGAGTGAGGCATGCATGTGTCTCCATGTTTCAATTTCATGCAGATTAAGCAGAGCGACAAAATGGGGGTGAATGGGAAAAATCCATAGCGCACTCCGGAAATTCCTCACCAACCCACTACCCCATGTCTCACTTCTGTCAAAGTACTCTTCATGACTAAACTGGTTTTGAGGTCAACGATATGCAAAAATCATCAAATAGCCATTTTGGAGGTCACATGCACAACTTGTCCATACTGAAACAGAGGTCATAGTGAAACATTTCTAGCTAAATCAGCCATTTCAAATCACAAAGAACAAAATGGGACACAAGGAGAAATGAGTATGTTAAAGGATGGGATCATTCCAGTTGATTAGAGAAGTACAATACAGAAGTTCTGATGAGACATGGACATACTGGCTTGTGCAGTGCGCTGGATGATCTCATTGGTGAAGGCTCCGATGCCTTTGCTGGAAATGGCCGCCAGAGAGAAGGTGTACTCTGTGTTTGCTCGCAGACCCTCGACAACATACGAGGACTTGGGCTCAAAGCCCTTCTTCTCCTGTTGGTACAAAATAACTGGCTTATTAATTAGGGTTCAGAGACAGATGGGTAATATAAGATCAAACAGAGAATGTTGATTAACATTACCTAACATTAAGTAATGCATATATTAACATGGAAAACTCATATGAGACATAAGGAATAAAACAGGGTGTGCTGTTAGAAAAATAACTAGTGTTTGGGTGGTGTGATGCAGCCCAAGGAGGAGTTACTGTTACCATCCCAAAGGTGATTATTTTCCTATAGCAGCACATCCCGAAGTGTTTTTTATTCCTCTTATACCACAGCAATAAGTAGTTTTTACTACTTTTATTAAAATCAAGTTTTATTAAAAGTAGTAAAAGATGCAAATGTCACTGTGAACCGCCATATTGTCGTGATTGTTGGAGAACTCAAGCAAGGTGGATGTTGCCCAAGTTCCCACCTTGGAATTCCGAGTTGTATGACCACTCCATTGCACTTTTCCCTTTTGGAGGTTAGATTTTTCCGAATTCCAAGTACAACAGATTGCAGCCTTAATTGAAACCTTCTGACCAATCAGACTTGAGAATTCAACGGTGTTGTTGAAAAATGTTAGTTAACATTTAGTTAATCAATATTTATAAAGTGTTACAAGAATTGGAATAAGTTCTTATTCTAGGCATACATTTTTGACAGCAGGAATAAACATGAAAAAGTTTAGATGTCAGAGTTTTGGAAACAACAAAATTCTTTTTTTGGGATTTATTGATATTACAAAGTGTGACACTGACAAGGATTTATAGACACAATTATGCAACCTGCCTTCAGCTGGCTTTGGAAACGTCTGCAGAGCTCATACCCCCATCCATAATAATTGTAATAATCAGATGTCTCACCTGCGTGCCATGTTTGGCAGCTCTGTAAATGAGCTCGTAGCTCTTGATGGGCTCTTTAGAGAACGGTGGATCCCACATCAGCTCGATGCTCGTATCTCTCACTTTGCCCACTCGGAACTTCCCCGGCTGGCCTGGGACTAAAACAGAGTTTATAAATAAATGATGTAAATTAATATGACATAAAAAATGATTGAATTACAAAACCACTTGTTATGAGCTCCAGTGGAACATTAAAAAGTGCCATAAGTGCAACAACGATAAAAGGTTTTCCGAGGTAAAAAATTGTGCTTGGCTTGGCTTCATTTCTCTAATGAGCATTAAAAAAAAAATCAAGTTTAAAAATCACATTTACATTAATTAATTTTGAGTAGAAATTTATATAAATGTGTTCGAAATGACAGATTTTTTAAAAAAATATAAAAGAAAAAAGTAACGCTAGTCCCTGTGACTTTGCCTCCATCTCCATCTATTTTCACTCACAGACACATACTTGCCATCAAAAGAATTCCCACACAGTGAGTTTTATGTAGCCACAAATCCAGTTTATGTCACTAATAATAAAGATAAAGGAACAGCATTACTCAAGGGTTCTTTGGAGATTTAGTGGATCTTCCCTTTCTAACTTTCAACTTGAAACCATTTAATAAGCCCCCCAAAGCAATAATAGTCATCTTAGAATAAATCTGTTCATTTTCATCTAAAAATGCAAAAGACATCATTTGGGTCAATCTTTTGCTAACTAGGGAATAGAGCATGAGTGTTAAACTGGCATTCTTTAAAGGAAAACTCCTCCATAAAACACAGTAAATATGCTTATATTGAAATATTTATGATGTGCTTAGCAGTTTTGGTGTTAACTTGTTGGATGGTGTTGTATTTTGGTTATTTCGATCATAAATTGGCAGTTGGCAGAATTTCATTACAAAATAAATCTTGGCTGCCATTAACACATTAATTATAAATATTAATTTGCACATTGCTAGTTTTTCCTTTAAGACAGTATTTACCAAAAGCAGATTTTTAAAAAACAGTCCACCACACTGAATTCCCAAACACTTCAGAAGTCAGGTAGATGTAAAGAATTCTACTCACCCCCAGGCAGGACTTTAATATGCACTGAGTCAGAGAAGGGGCCATCTCCAACAGAGGTAAAAGCCAACACACGGATGGTATAGGTCTCAGACGGAGCCAGGCTCTGGATGGTAGTGATCACACTATCCTGAACATTATGGATCTTCCAGTTGCTCATTGGCTGGGACGGGTCCATGGTGTAGTAAACTCGATAGCCCTTTATCTGGCCATTGGGTTCTTCAGGCTCCTCCCACCTGACAGTTACTGCGCTGGGTGAGATGATTTGAGCCTGGACGTTCCGAGGCGGGCTGGCTGGTGCCTGCTCCCCTGTCCTAGCATCCACCTTGTTGCTAGGTGGGCCTTGGCCGATGGTGTTGAATGCAGAGACACGGATTTCGTACTCAGTGTTGGGGTAGAGGCCACCGATGCTGTAGCGCGTCGTTGTGATGCCATCCACCGTCTCAAACTTGCTGTCGGGCGATTTTGCCCGGTATTGGATGATATAATAGGACACGGGGTCTGGGTTGCCAGAGTCCCAGGTGATGGTGATGCTTGTGGCCGTTGTCTCTGTCACGATGGGGGTGCCGGGAGCTCTGGGTAATGCTGTGACAGAATGATAAGCAAAGAGTTTGTGAGATTTGAATTGATGTACAATTGGAAGGTAAATCAGAAAACAGACTTAAAACACAAATTGATAGAAAAAAACATAAAAAGACTGGAAAGATAGTGATAAAAAAGAGAAGTGAAGACTTCTAAACACGTAAATATGCAATGTAAAATGTGCCACTTCTCACAAAACCTGAGGAGTAAACATATACAACTGTCATCAAAACACCAAATAACAGATGGTATCTTTCAGTTTAACTAATTAAAAGAAAAGTTCTTGATTTCCAAACTCCCGTCAAAATTTAAGTACTAGTCGTGACTTGTCAGAACTGCCTGACAACAACAGAAACCTGTCTGCGAATACATCTTGCTTACATTTAACGATGACCTGAGCCACAGCTTCTATAATCCCCAAGCTGCTCATGGCGACACAGGTGTAGTTGGCTGACTCACGGACGCCATTCAGCTCCAGAACATTCCGGCCAACAGGCATCTCATCTTCAGGCGTCAGGTCTTCAGAGTTCAGCATCCATTTCACGTAGGGCATGGGGGAACCCACTGCTACACATGTGATATTTACACTTCCTCCTGGCATGATCTCGTGACTCGAGGGCAGGATGGTGAAACGGGGTGGCACACGACGAACTGCAGCAGAGAACAAGACAGAAGAAGAGAAAGCGATAACAATAATGGCAAAAGAACATGTGGGGTTTACAGATATATTCAGGTAGATACAACGGAGGAGCTGGACATCAGAATTGACAGGAAAAGCACATCTATAAGGTCGTACTGCAAAAAATAAAAGGTATGGTATGAGACGACATGATATAGGAATGTAAAAAATATGCAATATTTATGACTTCCGATTCTTAAGGCAAATGAAAGGTCACATAGTCAGTATAATAAACTGACTATCACAAACTCAATTCTGAACAAATGCAGGTCAGAGTGTTTCCATTTTAGGTAGTAGTGATAGGGCATTCATTAACATCATAACTGAAGGGTTTAATAAGACACTACGTGAGCTATGTCAACGAAATGTAGTGGGAGAAAATGTAAAACACAAACATAAAACGCTAACACTAGAGGTTTCCATCTCACTGCCAATTTTTTCACCCAGGCGACATTTTAGAATAACACCGCACTGCCATTAGCAACTCCGCAAGGAGCGGGTGGGAATAATAATGCTGCATATTTCTTTTTAACAGTCACCCCGTTCCAGTGAGCTTTAATTTCACCGTGCAGCCTATCCGGCGTCAGCTTTTGCAGCCGATCTGAAATGTCCTCAGCTTCCCCACGGCTTCGCTGCACAATGACAAATTTAAATGGGATTTTTGTGCAGCTGCAGGGCCAGGCTCGATCCAACAGGGCCCTTTCAAGATCAGACGTGGCTCGGATCGATATGTGCAGCTATCGAGCTCATGGGCAGTTCAGTTTGGGCTGCACTCATCAATTGAGCATGTCAGATATGGATTTGCAAGAACTGCATGAGGGAGCAGGACAACAACGTGGGCTGCCTGGAATAATGGGAATGTTTGGATTTTAGAGAGGAAAGAAACTCTAGGCAACTTGTGTAGGTTAGTATATTTGGCATATTTAACAACTAGCCTATATACTAACAGTCACTGCACATATTTTATGTTTCATTGCAAAATTATCAAGCCACATCCAAAAAAACATCATACTTGGTGTCAGCCGATTAGGCTATTTCACTTACTATGCATTGATACTGAAGGTTTTCTTTNGTGTTCTTATTGTTTTATCAACTAGAATGTTACCCTGAAAAATAAAATGTTAAAATAAAATAATTGCAGAACAAATAATAAAAAAAAACCTGCACAGATCCGCCTATTTTACCCAGAACAACAACAACAACAAAAAAGGACACACATCGGTTACACTTTCAAGGTTTCTCGTGGATGAATTTGGCACGAACCTGCGTTTTTTTCTGCTGATCTGTTAGCTTCTCACTTGTAGAATCTAAAACGTTCAATTTCAGCGCTGTTTCTTGTGTTTATTAAAAAGTTCAGCGCTATATAATGCAAAGAAATGACAGAAGCAGTGCTAACGCTTCCCCAGTGCCTTCTATAGTGTATGACGTTCTATCCAAAAAATATTGGCCCCTTGCACTCTTATATTATATCATGTTTTTTGTTGTTAGTCAATTAAACAATGATGTGCCGATTATAAAAATGTTGATAACGTGGCTTGTTTTCGTTGACTAATAGTTACAGCCCTACTTACAGCTTATATTCTAAAAAAAATAGTAAAATAATGAGACCTTTCCATTACTAAGTCATTTATATTTAAAGTAACACTCTGTTTATGTATAATACACCTTGTCATGCTCCGTGTGTGTGTGTGTGTTAGACCCTAGATGCATACACACCACAATGCAACAAAGCGCCTGCTGTCAACACTACTCAAAAGGAAAACTGCTGCTACTCTCTCCTGGCAGATCTAGCTCAGTCTGAACAAGTAAATAAATAAATAAACAGATTAAATAAATAAGTGACGAGAGAACAAAAGGAGGAAGGAAAAAACTGAAAGTTATGGTAATGTACTATGTGCCAATTCCTCACACAAGGGAAGAGCGATGGAATGCAGTGAAAGGAGACGGATATTCAGAAATAGGAAAGAGGAGTGAAAGGTGTGTGCGTCTGATAAGGAGTGAGAGAGTGAGCTAGAGAGACGAGAAAGAGTAACGAAGAAGAAGGAATGCCAAGACACGATCTAAGCATTCAACACTGCTTAGTGAATTGATGAAACGTCCAGGTAACTATCAGATTTATTTGGAGCATATCAAGAATCTAGAGCATTAAAAGGATTCGTAACCCAAACAAATGGGACAGGGGACAGAAGGCGAACATGGATAGACTCGTGAGAAAGGAGGGGAGGTATGGAGCAACAAAACCTGACAGAAAAAAAGAAGGAAGTATGAAGCAAGAACTAGGGCATATAACTGAGAACTGTATTTAAGACTAAAATTTATTTACATATTCTCAGGTCACTTTAAAAGGAACGGCTGCAGAGCTGCTCATTCATAACGTGGCAGCAGCACAGTATATACCATCATGTAGATACAGGTCAAACGCTTCTGCTAATGTTCACATCAAACAGCAGATTGGAGCAAAATGTGATCTCAGCATGAAAATTGGAAAGATGTCACTTGGTCTTTTTCCAGTTTTCAGCTGTACACTTGTAGTGAGCCTGTGCCCACTGTAGCCTCAGATTTCTGCTCTTGACTGACAGGAGTGGAACCTGAACCTGGTCTTCTGCTGTTGTAGCTCATCCACCACAAACATTTTGGGCATTCCGAGATGCTTTTCTGCTCACCACGGTTGTAAAGAGTGGTTATTTGAGTTACTGTACATTTCCTGTCAGCTCAAACCAGTCTGGCCATTCTCCTCTGACTTCTCTCATCAGTAAAGCATTTCTGCCTGCAGAGCTGCCGCACACAGAAGGTTTTTTTTTGTTTTCCGCACCATTCTGTGTAAACTCTAGGGACTGCTGTGTGTGAAGATCCAAGGAGATCAGCAGTTTTTGAATGTTAACTGAGACTTTGACCTGTATCTGCATGATTTTATGCACTGCACTGCTGCCACACTAATGGCTCATTGGATAATTGCATAAATATGTAGGTGTACTGGTGTTCTTATTAACGTGGCTGCATAGCGTATTACCATCTTCAAGAAAACGTCTAAAATTATATCTGTTAAGTAATAAGACCTTATTTAGCAATTCCACCACCGTCCAATATAATAGTTCTAGCACAATTACATGACAAGAATTTGCCTTAAGATAGTTCATAAAAAGCAATTAAATCTCAAGAAGTGCCACTTAGAGCCATAACACACTACTGCTGTGTTTCGCGTACACATCCTACAAAGAAGAAACATTAAATTTAATGAAGCAGTTCAAGCCCAGGTTCTTGTTTCTTGGGAGTAGGTTTTGCGAGAGTCGAGCCAGGTCTCTGCGCAAAGCACGTATTTGATTTCATGGCTTATGGGGGATTCACTGCTCAGGATCATGTTTTAAATGACAGCTTTGGCCTCGGGGAGAATATAAGCCATAAGACTAGTGAGGAACACAAATATATCAGCTTCAGGTTAAGCTATTCAGCTCAGGATATCCTGCTAGGTAATCAGGTCACCAGCTTTATGGAGATTAGAGAATTTAAAAGAGGGAATGTCAGTTACAGATGACGCTCATGAAGTAGCTACACTGGTGGGAATGTGAATGTACATGTGGCCGTCAACTATGAAACATTTTGGTCATTTTGGTGAACCGCATGTCATTATGAATGCCACATTTCAAAGATTACTCAAATGCTCACAATCATAAATACATTTCAGTTTTCATACACTTCAGTTTTTGCATGCGCCAGAGGATACCCAGAATTGGACAACAAACTACGACATAAAACAAATGTTAAGCCTAAAACAGTCATTGCCTTGATTAAAGATGGGTGATCATAAAGAATTGGAGTGCATGCACAGCTATGAATCATCAGCAGAGGCATATTTAGACGGAGCTCACAGCACTGCGCCAAAAGCAAGCAGCATTCACAGCATGCAGCATTCAATCCAGACTCTTTCCAATTCAGTGTCACAAATGCAGCAAACACAGAGAAAACATTCCAAATAACTGTTTTTGAATATAGGCTAATGGCATGATTACCATATCTTCATAGCATACTGATGTATAAACACAAGAAAAAAAAAACAGCTAAAACTAGTATTTAGCAGATCTGATTCAAATGCCTTTTTAAACTGTTTATAATAAAGAGTAAGGGCTTGACTAGCCAGCCGTCTAGACAGTACAAATATCCGCTTCTGGATTAGGAAAACATCTGAATCAATGTTTTTTATTGTTAAAGTACTCATGTGATAATAGCCCTGCTGTCTGCTGTTTGAACTATTTAGATGAATACGATTTGGCCTTGTAAATCAGACGCATTAAAACTGATTTCTCGTCCTTGCTCTCATTGAGATCCATGTTGAGAACAAGAACGGGTTATTGGCTTATAATTTTACAGCACCCATAAGTGCAGCAATAAAGCACTAGCTTTCAAACAAGAGACGGGGTTAAGGCCAAAGGGCGGCCATTTTCTAGACAGCTGGAGGAGACGGCAGGAGACTGTCTGTGCCGCATTCAAATGGCTCCGTATCTCTGGCCTGTCATATCTGCCGTCATCACAACGATGGTTTCTGGACAACGATCTGAGATCAGTGTAGGGATGGAGTTTAGCTTGTAAAGATGAGTAAGAAATTGCACTTTTTCAGCTAATATCTGTGGTATATCACAGTATCTTCTGAGAGCATCACATATTCAATGTTCAGTCAGTTATATCAGGAAAAAAAATGGCATAGTAAATGGGAAATGGCATAGTAAATGGGAAATGGCATAGTAAATGGCATTTTCTCTTATTTTTACCTGTTGCAGTTGAATAGCTTGTTAAAACCTATTTAACACTGCTCCTTGCCATGTCATCATTTCTACCAGCATTTCATAATATTACTTTCAATATTAATAATATTCGCCTCAATACCAATTACTGTCTCAGCATTACATGAGGTGCACATTATTGTAATGATTGGCAGAGAAATAGCAGGATCTCCAGCAAATTCCGAATGTGTATAAGAAGGGCAACATCTAGCTCAAGCAGCTGAAACCAACCTTTAAAAAGACCAGCGAGCTAACAACACGCTTTCATCTGACTCAAAGGTGACAGACACACAGCATGCGTAGCATCTTTTTTTTTTTTTTAACGCCTTACGCTCCCCACAGAATGATTATCAAGCCCAGTGGGTTGGCTGTGTCTCCTTTTGCATATCACTCTAAGACACTTTAATGCCTGATTCAAATCACAGAGCTGGAATGACTTAAGTAAGGAATAAAACACAATGTGGTGTGCTGTTATAGGAAAATAATCAACGACAGGGTGGTGAGATGGCGCACAATGCGAAGTGGACGATTACAATTTTTTCTTATTTATTAACGAACTATACTTTGTACTTTTTATCCGTTTATAATTTCATTTAATATTGTGCAATATCCTGTTATCAGGAACCATAGGAGCAACTGTAGAATAAAAAGAAGTCGTGCCTTCACCAGGCTCTCTTTATTCTATTTTGAAGTTTCAAAAATGCATTTTCACAACATCATTGTTCACACAACTGCACTTTTTACATATTACTTATTTGTTATTAGGATTAGCCATACTAGTCCCTCTGGTAATATTATAAGAACATCATTAATATAAAACTGCGATTTGCCTTGCCACTGGAACTATTGTCAGAGCCGTGCTGTTCTACAAAATTAATCAACACTTTCCGAACAATAAGAATTGAGAATTCAACAGAGATCTGGTATATTTTAATACTGTAATAACTGTATGAAAGTAGAATTGAAATCCTGTTCCCTTCCTAAAAAACAATGAACATGTCTGAGCATGCTCCACAAAATTATAAATATATCGCAACTGTAGAGCGCTGGAGCTCATCTCACAGAAGACAGAAGAACTAACAAAGGACGGATGAAAATATGGAAATTCTAATTAGGATTTATCAGAGTTTATAATTGTATTTGATCACTGGTTAATCCCTATTGATATCTTAATCCCTGCTGAATACATAGTAATCCGATTTCATAATGCATGCTCAAGGTGAGAACTTTTTAAGAGGCAATCGCTCGCAGTGATGACACGTTTCTGAAGATTCCTCGCTGCTGTCACACCTAGAGGCTTGCAAGGAAGCTCATGAGGAGATCTACATGGCAGATTAGCCAGAGTGAGATTATGGGGGTTGCCGACCACCTTAACTGTTAGAAAACAGCCACTCGTGCACTGCAACCCAGTGTACTGAAAACGGTTGTTCAGATGGATTGTTCTTAATAATAATTCACACTAAAATCATTAAAATGAATTGAACAAGGTGAAAAAACTAATGAATCAATGAGTTTGCTTTTATTAAAGATATAATATCCAATTATAAATGTGAAAAACTGAAGAATTTAGCTAGTGATTTTCTTATTCCCAGCAATTCACTAGAACTAGGACCACTAGAACATCATATTACTGTACTAACAGCTACACTATACTACCATATTACTATATACTAACACACATAATTTCTTTTAACCAGTTACAGAGCGTTTGAGTTTGAGTCTGTAGTTTAGCTAGCTGTTCTCTAAACTTTGGTTTAGCTAGCTGTTCTCTACACTGTAGTTTAGCTAGATGTTTTCTACACTGTAGTTTATCTAGCTTTTCTCTACACTGTGGTTTAGCTAGCTGTTCTCTACACTGTGGTTTAGCTAGTTGTTTTCTACACTGCAGTTTAGTTAGCTACTGTGGTTTAGCTATCTGTCTTCTACACTGTAGTTTAGCTAGCTGTTCTCTAAACTTTGGTTTAGCTAGCTGTTTTCTACACTGTAGTTTAGCTAGCTGTTCTCTACACTGTGGTTTAGCTAGCTGTTCTCTACACTGTGGTTTAGCTAGTTGTTTTCTACACTGCAGTTTAGTTAGCTACTGTGGTTTAGCTATCTGTCTTCTACACTGTAGTTTAGCTAGCTGTTCTCTAAACTTTGGTTTAGCTAGCTGTTTTCTACACTGTAGTTTAGCTAGCTGTTCTCTACACTGTGGTTTAGCTAGCTGTTCTCTACACTGTGGTTTAGCTAGCTGTTCTCTACACTGTGGTTTAGCTAGCTGTTTTCTACACTGTGGTTTAGCTAGCTGTTCTCTACATTGTGGTTTAGCTAGCTGTTTTCTACACTAGTTTAGCTAGCTGTTCTCTACAGAGGAAATTCCAAATTCTTAAATCCTGTAGTGTTCAATTACAGAGAATATATTCAAGTCCTTTTAATCTGAGAGCAATCTGAGGAAATAAAGATGTTATAGAACATTTCAACAATATCTTATTTGCCCTTCCATTCTTCCTCATATCATCTAAGGGAGTTTTTCCTTGCCACAGTCACCTCAGTCGCCTCAGGCTTGCTCACTAGGGATAATTTTGTNTGTTTGCTTGTTTTTGTTTCTGTTTGCATGTTTTTCTGTTTCTTATGTTCTGTGAAGCTCCTTTGAGACAATGTTCATTGTTAAAAGTGCTATACAAATAAAATTGAATTGAATTGAAGGTAGATGAAGATATAGTAGCCATTCTGCAAGAAATGTTATACTTGAATTACTGTAAAATTAATAGAAATGGCCTAAGTAAACAGAAGTTTAATGCCTTAAGCACTGCACTTATTGTACTTACGCTGTACAATAATAATACTTATAGTCATGAGCCGCATGTATTATCAGACCATATGGGATTTCTCTTGATTGACAGAGCAAATCCGCTTATATGGATCGATATCAGTGTGGAAAATATCAGACACCTGAGTGTTAATGATTAGTAAGCCATGTAGACTCACACTCAAACAACAAGGACACGCAAAAGCCAAGCAGAATACAGACTAGCAAGCCCAATGATATAAATGGACCAAAAAAACAATTACATTTTGCAGAAGCAGACGAGACACGACACAAGCTCCAAAAATAACAAGCCATTACAGAAGGGCAGAGACATGTCATGGACAGCGTGAAGCAACAAGATGACACTCAAAGACTCATCAGTAAGCTTCTTCTGTTCAGGCATGCAAGCATTCGCACATTCTCCCAACATGCACAAACTTCAGAATATTTCCAATTGCTGGGTTTCCATGGCAATGCGTGCAGCGAGAAAGAGAAAGAGAGAGAATGGGAAGAGGAGGTCTTTTGATAGGAAGGGCTTTTGCAAACAAGAAAAATATCCCACAATGCAATGCAAGAGGTTAACATAACCCTATATAAATGCTGGTGGCTATATTTACTATATTTGTTTGTATTTGAGGCATATGATCTGGCATTGACACACACTGTCAAATATCTAGTGTTTAATATTCTGTCTTTAGGTCTTGTTTCATTTTGTCCGAATGTGAACGTAAAAAGCCAAAAAAGAGAGAAAAGAACCAAAAACACACCAACCTTCTCGCAGCTCTGAGGGGTGTAAGGGGGGTTGATGCAGAACACAATGACATGAGGAGCCGAGAAGAAAACCAGGAAACACAGAAAGAGAGTAAAAAAGGCCACCGCAAATCGTCTTTCAACCTGCCACATTCCCGTCCTCCTCCAACCATCCCACTGCTTACCTGTTTCTCTCGTCATTTTCTTTTTCATTCTTTAAAAGCATTTTAAATCATTACATCTAAACCAATAACAACCAGAACTTATTTGGTACATTTTTTGTGGCAGTGATATTGAAAATATCAATCCAAACTCAGTCTCGGCTTTTAAGGCCTTGCTGTGATCTAAAAATAAATAAAAATTTTACTTTGTTAAGAAAAAAGAGATGAAAAAAAAAATATATAAAAAGCAAACCAAGGACACCAAGTCACAATGCAGAGAACTGTATTATTTTAGTGACAATTTAAGGCACATTTATTACACCATAATATTTATTATATTCATGCTTAAGATAAGTGAAATCCAAAAAAGGTCAGATTAGGTAGAAACAAAGAAGGACAAAAAAACAACAAGACCTGCAAGTTATTAGAGTATTAGTTAGCATAGTTAATATTAATCATGCAAAACATCAGACTGCTTCAGCTTTACACGGAGCATCACGTCTCACTGTCGGCTTGATATACAGATAATGTATATTTAGTCAGATTTCACTCAGATAGGTGGTATATGGATCTATATGGGTCATTCTACAGAAGTGGTGCAAAACACTTTCCCGGTATTATAATACGTCATTATATTTTTCACTGATAAAGCAATTCAGACAGTGAGCCACATAAAGAGAGGAAAACAGCAGAGCACAAATGTAGCAGGAATACAGACGGCGGGTCAAAGAGGACCCGATAGAAGCCGATAAAATATAAATAATATATACACAAGTAAGATGTAAGATGAAGGCAAAGGGAAGAAATTATACCAAAGTATACCAAAGACTTGTCTAAAAGAGGGCGAGTTAGGTCACAAACAGAAATGGCACCAATCCAATAGCCTGGATCAATACCAGCACAAAATGGTTGCTCGGATATCAGAGAAAAAGTTGTTCTGCATACTTGTAACACATATGGCATGAAATATCAGAGAAATGCTCGTAGCGCAACAACGTGAAGCAGATTAAAGTAGGTCCTGTGATAACAGCAGTAGCCATGTGGCCTAACGTTTACAACAAAAACCAGAGAACTATTCCACAAAGCAATATGTAGGAGTTGCTCTCATGCTAGGTATCTGTTAATACGTCACACTAAAGGACCCGTTTTTCGAAAAGGATTGATTTTATTATATTTATTTATACTTACAATGTGAGTGATTTTTGTGTGAATAAAAAGCTGCCATTTTGTGTTACACTGCTGCACTACATGCAATTCTCGGATATTTCAGGCTATCTTTTAGCCGCATATTTTTTTTCCTGTACTTTTTAATTGAATTGCATCAGTAAAAAAAAATAGATATCAGCTGATACTGAAGGTTTCACTATGAGTATCATTATTGGAAAAGAAAAAGTAGTATTGTGCCATCTCTGTTCACAACCAAAACTTTATGGTCACTACCAAAGCACATACTTTTTTTTCTAGAAAGGTTATAGCATAACTACAAACAGGAATGCCACATAGGAATGTGATAGGTATAATTATATCACAAGAAAATGTAAATTTAATATCTTCTCCATTTGACATTTAAAAAAGAAAAAAATGATTAGTTATGTAAATTAAAGCTTAATAATGAATGATAAATACGAGGAACTGAAGGGAAACAGCTAGAAGTATCCAACAGAATGGGGAAAAATGCTCTTTAAATAAAAACAGTATTTTAAAGATTAATTAACAAAGAAAAGTATTTTTGTATTCCAGGTTTTCTGTCCTGTTTCAGTAGAGATAAAATTCAGGCACTTTTCTGAAATAAAATCAGAAGACGTTATGGTGAAATTGCATCACATATAATCCATTTACACATCTTCACACTTCGCACCACAGCAATCCTGTATTTGCACCACTTGTGTAGAACGACCCAAACACGTCACCTATACAGTCATGTAGATTGGATTTGTGAACAGAGATTAATCTTAGATTAATCTTAGATTGTTAATGATTTTTCAACAAGGAATCTGAGTAACTCTTAAAAACCAGATTTAACTGAAACTCATCTCCGTGCTTGTGTAAATTTAGCATGTCTGCTGTTTGGGCTGTAGACGTGTTTCACCGTAACCCACACGATGAAGGCTCTGAAAAGCATCACGCATTAGTCACATGAGCGGTGCTAATCTTACACGACAGGCCGTACAGTGGTCTGCCACGTTCACCTTCTTCTTAGCCAAATACGCACTCACCTTTTCTCCTCTCTCTGTTAAATTAACATAAGCACTTTCTGCACCGTTACGCCTCGAACAGCTCGCAGTGTTTAGCCCAACAGCAAATATCAGTAATTAAGTTTAGGGGAGCAATTACACACCAACAAACCCAATTCATTTCTTATCAATTAGCTTTTTTTTAATGACTTTAAGCATCCGATTGGGAATTGACAGCAAGCTGCGCAAGCTCTATGAACGATGAGCCTGTGCTCGGAAAATAATAGCTAAAATAATTAAATATCGGTTTGAATGTTCAATCTTTATTTATTTGTTTGCCTGTTTGTTTGTTTGACTGCACGTAATATTGTAGTGTTGTAGTTTTGGGGGGAAAATAAACAAAATGCACAGTTATATTATATGAGGCATTTTTTCTTTTCTTTTATTAAAAAGGGAAAAAAAGGACAGCTCTCCTGCTGATCCTTGAATGAAAGTGGATTACCTATGGGGTACCTACTGTAATCCGTACCTCTAACGTAGAGATTGGCCGGGGAGGAGTAGCGTACTCCTTGCGAGTTCGATGCCACACACTCATATTTCCCCTGGTCTGTCTCCTCGCTCCGCTCGATCTGCAAGGCACCTGGAGACAGAGAGAGAGAGAGAGAGAGAGAGAGAGAGAGAGAGAGAGAGATTGATTGAGAGAGAGATTGAGGGAGGAAGGGAGGGAGGGAGAGTGAGACAAAGAACGAGAGGGAGGTGGTGAAAAACAGAGAGTGAAAGAGATGAGGTGGGGGAGGAAGGATTGTGGGAGATTTGAAATGATAGGGGGGAAGAAAAGAAGTCAAGAGAATGAGGAAGAAATATGAGAAAACGATGGTTGGGATAAAATTAATAGGAGGAGTGAAGAGATGAACAGATGGAGTGGTGGAACAAGGGTGGGCAGGGACGGATAGATAAAGAGGCAGCCAGAGTGACAGTGGTGCAGGAAGAGAAAAGAGGAAGAAAAGAGAGAAGAGGTAAAATGTTAAATATATTAAATAAATGATTCATAAATAGCCTTATTTTAAGTAAAAACACTGCATTTCATTAACATTTACACACCCGCCTCCTCCTCATCCTCCTCTGGCTGCATATCTCTCAGAATTATATTAGCATAATAATTCCCTCACTGATCGCAAAATCCTCATCACACTTTTGGAATTTCATCTCCATTCCATTCCCCTGCTTATTTCCTCTGATTCTGACTGAAATAGTTTTTCTTTTTGTACCGTTTGAAAACATTATGCAGAATTGCCAGCGGCATCTGAGTGAGAGTGAGTGAGAGGGTTAGACTAGCCAAATTGAGGTGGAAAACACTAAGAGAAGCACGGTGCAGGTTATTTTTTTTATTCTCTGGAGAGATTGAGCTCCACCTTTTTCCATTCTCTCACTTTGCGTGCAGAAAGGGGGGCATGACAAAGCATTATGCTGATGCAGAAGCTGAGGGATTTACTCTCAGCTCTCTTCTCCAGAATACCCTAGCAACTCCGAGCTAGGTTTCTCTGGAGATGCGACTTAGACAGACTAAATTACACATTTTCCCAATTTTTTTACCCCCATTTTCTCCAAATTTAGTTTCTGCCAATTTTCATCCAGCAGCTAGTTCTTTGATATTGATTAACAGCTACCAGTCTGGGAAAGTGAAGGCTAATGCTGGAGTTACAATATGTGGGGGAACTGGGGTGGATGGAATTATTTGAATCCCATCAATGCCAAGGAGCCAAGGGAGCAAAACTGGTAATGCTTTCTGGGTGGGTGGATCACATGTATGAGAATGCGGGCAGACAGCGCTTTGCTTCAAATGTGCTATGCTGCCCTGTGATTGTCGTACTTGTCGTCAGGATTTTCTACACCGACCTACCGAAGTGTATAGAGTCTCTTTAGCACACGATGGCAAGTGCCTCCCCAACTTAAAGCTGTCATATGATAGGAGATATCTGGCTGGTGGGTGGCAATTGGCAGGTGACTAAATTGTGAAGAAAACGAGGAAAAAACGTCAAATTATTCCCAATGGTGGTCAAATTATTCCCAATAGTTTTGAACTAAATTTAATATAGTCTCAGGGTAGCATGATGTAGCAGCAGCTGGAGCCTAGCATTGCCTCCTCATACCTCTAGACTCCCCCGTCTGATGTGTGTTTCCTCTGGCTTCTCCAGTTTCCTTCCACCTCCCAAAAACATGCTGGTAGGTGAATTTGTATACTAAACTAAACACTAAACTGTCCCTAGGTGTGAATGAGTGTGTGAATGTGTGGTATCCGATCAAGGGTCTACCCCTGTCTCATACCCGGTGTTCCCAGGATAGGCTCTAGATCACAACCCTGACAAGGATAAAGCACTTACTGAAGAAGAAGAACAAGTGAATTAATCAGTTAGGTTCAAGGTTATTATGTTATATTTCCAAAAGTAGTTGGGCAGTCTTTAGAAGCAGGCAATTCTGCTATTTAAGACACAGCCATTGTTGACACAGATGTTAACTTTTGCTGGTATAAAAAATATTTGGAGAGCTCAGTAATTTTTCTGAGTTCCCATCTGAATTTAGGTTTCCAGGCCAAGATACACCACTGGAGTCCAAGAACATGACAGAGCTTGACTGAACCAACCTAATCAGACAACTGTGAATAAATTGAAGCAAGCTAGAACTAATTAGTCAACATCATAGTCTGACTTAACGTTCTTAGGGCTGAAGGGAATCAAATCTTTGAACTAGTAAAACAACATGTAGAGGAAACTGTTGGGTCTTCTGATTAAAGGATAATGTATGGGAACTAAAGTCTTCTTTCAAACTTTTGTAACCCAAGTATAATTATGGTTGCATATCATTGTTTCTAAAAGAACTTAAATAACTAATGCAATGTATAATTATAAACTGTGTTTATAACTCCAGGGTTCCAGGTTCAGGTTGCTGCCTGCGTTGAGTTTCTGTGCACGTTCTAACTGAATCCACGTGAGTTTCCTCCAGGTTCAATGGTTTCCTCCCATTTCCCCTTTTGTACGGACGACCGTTGAGATTTAACGGGGATCTATACTTACTCACACACTTACTCACACATGTACTACGGGACCCATCTCGCTTCTTGGGATACACTCCAGATCAACCACACCCTTGACCAGGATAAAGTGGACACTGAACATGCATGAATGAAAGAATACCGTATATTGGATGGATATATCATGTTGACTGTGCCAGTTGCTTTACTTCCAGGTTTGGTCAGAGAAATTGGGGATGTCAGAAAGCTTCTAAAATTCTGACTCTTCTGAGATTGACGTGAATGTTTTTTTTTTTTCCCCAGTTGGAAGGTAGTAATTATGCTTTCATCTAAATTACTTGAATGTGGTTCCTCTGAGATGCCTGAAGTCATTCACCGCTCCTTTTCCAATTGCTACTCGAGTGTCATAGGACAGCTTTCAGTCATGGATGCCTGTAGCCTCGTTGCTATTCAAACATGAGTGTCCACAGTACCACTCTGAACTCCAATCTTCTATTTTTTTCTTTGACCTTGTTTTTGACCAAAGCATCAGTCGTTGATCTTCTCCCTGAAACACCTTTCCATTTAATAAAATATGTGAAGGCAGAATAAATAGTGACCTGTCATTCCCTTAGCCTCAACCTGTCATGATGCATCTTGCACTACACCTTGCCCATCAAAAGGTTTCAGTGTTCCAATGCACTGACTTCACTGCCCAACACACACACACATACACACACACACACACACACACACACGGAGACTAGACTTATTCCTCCTGGGAGGTGCTGTGCTGATAATAAGAGCAGACGTATGCCTCAGTCTGTCTCTCGCAGAGTCTCCCTGTAGTTGAGAAGAGTCGATCCTGGCAACAAATTTACACCCACCAAACCACTCCTCAGAACCCCCCACCCCGCACACACACACACGCGCACACACACACACACAGACCCTGGCACCAGTAGACCCCAGATTGCTCCAGAAGATTCAGGTGGAACAGACTAATGAGAGTACTGCGTAAACGAACAAACAAGCAACCGCCCGCAACGTAATAGCTTGTGTTTGTGTGTGTGTGTGTGTGTGTGTGTGTCCATGGAAAATACAACAGTCTCATTTTCTTTCTCACTCAATAGGTGCTTTCCACCTACCTGCATAAAGCTTCTTAGGCTCACACACACACACACATGCAAGCACACACACACACACACACACACACACACACACGTCACACCTCTTGAAGGGTGTTATATAAAACAACAGGGGTCTCAGGAATAAATGGCTTTTTTGGAGCAGTTTGAAGCAAAGTACTGTGTTGGAGCAATTTAAAGCAAAGTTTTCTCTACTGCATAATTAAATACATTATTGACTGCTTTCCTTCTCTCTATGTCTCTTTCTTTATTTCTCTTTCTTTATTTCTCTTTCCATCTTTCGGGCCCAAAGCTTCCTATGCAAATGAAATGATCACATGAAACAGTCATGCCACAGCAATAAACATACATTTAGCACAGAATATGCAATAGAAAAAGCAATAGAGAATCAGGGGCTTAAGTTTCATGCAGGTGCAATCATAATGATTGCTAATTGGGTTGGGTATATTTTTTTCTCTTATCACTATAGCAACAGGGGCTGTGACATTGGCTGCTGCTGGACCCACTTTGGTCCAAACGTTGTACCTCATGTCATGGCCAAAATGACTTCTAAAAAGTCACCAACTAGTGATATCGGATAGCGGGAATATAAATCATTACAGTATACATTCACTAGCCACTTTTATAGGAACACATATACACCTGGAATAAGGACGTCACACGTTGTAGTGTTACGCGTTACGTACTTTATATATATGTCCAGTTCTCACAGTCAATTACAATACTCCATTTTTTTCTCCATTTTGTGTCTGTAAACATCAGAATGGAGAAAAATGTGATCTCAGTGACTTTAACCATGGCATGGTTGTTGGTGCTAGATGGGATTTGGTTTGGGTATTTCAGAAACTACTGATCTCCTGGTATTTTCACACACAGTATTCTCTAGAGATTACAAAAAACATCCAAATCTGCAGGACAAAACACCTTGTTGGTGAGAGAGAACAGAGCAGAATGAATGCAGCTGACGTGAAGGCTACAGTGACTCAATTAATCACTCTTTACAACCTTGGTGAGCAGAAAAGCATCTCAGAACACACAACATGTCAAACTTTTCTACCTACCTATAGGTTTTCTACTTCTCATATACCCAAGGGAAGGACAGTCGGTTTTTGTTCCGATGTTACTCGTGAAGTACACCAAAACTGGACAGAATGGAAAAATGCGATTGACTTAGGGTGGTCCAAAGGGCAAGAGGAGTCACAGCAGTTAAAAGTGTATAAAAATGTATTCATTCTAACTCCATAACCTTTTTACAAATACTGTGCTAATGGTCACAAAAAAAAAAATCAATAATATTTATGGCACACCCACACGCTCCAATGTAATGATCTTGTGGCTTATTTTCGCATTTGCATGATTATGACAGTAAAGTCCCAAGACTCTTTAGCTTAAAAGTTCAGAAAGTTTAATGGAGTTTGGCACAGGTGTGCCCTAAAAACCCACTCCAATCACGAGAATGCTAATCTAAATTTGGCTAAGCAGCATCTCTATGCTTCCTCCACAAGAGCTCACGTGTGCTTGTCTAGTGAAGTCATATTTCTGTCAAAATCAGCCATTTATGGAAATAACTTTCCGGTGTTTTGCAGCACTTGTCACAGATCCAAAAGGCAAACGGCAAGCCATTGATCAGATCCTGAAGCATGGGTAACTTCTCATTCAAACAGCTAGGAGTGTGAAAATACCTCAAAACAGCAGCCTGGGGGCTTTAACCAACATGGCGGCAGTTGGAAAACTTGTTCAAACTGACTTCATAATGAGTGTTTCTAGCTTTTCTGCACTTGTACCCCCAACCTTGTCTCCCTCTCTATTTCTGTCAGTCTGCGCTTCTTAGACATGCGTTCGGTTCTCTACAAAATCGCCTCCCTGCGGAATTTCTGAGCAGTGACTTCTCTCACTGCCTTGACATGATGAGGGCAAAACAAAAAAAGAAGTAAGAAATGAGCCTGCCTATGGTAGCACGTTTCCCTGCACATGAGTGCTGCAGGGTAAAGACATTGAGAATATGGGTGAGACTGTGAATGTGTGTTTCAGTGTGTGCTTTCATGCGTGTGCGTCAAGTAAGGTAAGCTGTGTGTGTTCTGCTTGAGTGCGACCAATCACACTTGCCATCTGTCGTCCTCTAATGTATTCATACACACACAGAGCTCCACACACACACACACACACACACACACACACAGGTAACGCTGCATGCTGGGCCTCTGGCAGCTACTCTTCTCATACTGACACACAGTAACACTCACAGGTGCAAAGTGCGATGTAAAATGGCTTTTAGGTAGAAGTAATTTGAGCACTTAGAGAAATCAAACTATGCTAAGTGTGAATATTGTCAATAATACAACTTGAGCTGGAGTAGACAAGAGTAAGCAGGGCTTTGAAAATGCGATGGATTCAAAATAATATCAGAATAAATGATATTTTTTTTAGTATTACGTCCATCACACAACTATATAACCTGTATCACAAGACCTACTGTTATTTTGGCTACTTGTAGTAGATAGAACTTATGATGGGTTATATTAAACTGCATGCTCTTTAATGATTATTCCTGAGCGTTTTCTCTATCTATCTCTCACACACTACCATTGAGCTGTATTGAAGGCTAGAGACTTAAATTCAAGGATACACCAACAGACACTTCAGAAAAATAACCCTAATTAAACCTTGTGCTACATGAATCCTTAACTTCAATGGCTCATTCAGATTATTTAAATTAACCAGCATTGAGTTAAGCCCTTCAATTTGGCAACAGCCTTTAAGTCCATAGATAGAAAATACACTATATGGCCAAAAGTACATGGACACCTGACCATGACACTCATATGTGGGCCTTCTCCAAACTGTTGGAAGCACACGACTGTCTAAGATGTCTCCGTATGCTGTAGAAATTCAATTTCCTTTCACTGGAACCAAGGAGCCCAAACATGTTCTAGCATGACAATGCTCTTGTGCATAAAGGGAGATCCATAAAGACACGGTTTTCCAAGGTTGATGTGGAAGAACTCGAGTGGCCTGCACAGAATCCTGACCTCATCAACCCTGACCGGGCGTTTAGGGGTGTCGGTGTGAGGTATTAGTTCACCTTTCGGAAGGTTCTTCTCACCTCCAGTAATCTTGTTGTTTTCCGGGAACGAACTCCATGTTAATGCCCATGGATTTGCAATAGGCACATTTGGGTGTGATGGTTAGGTGTCCACATACTTTTGGCCGTATAGTCAATGTAGTCATAAATCAAATCAGAAAATGTGGACTGAAAATGCAAGTGATACAAGCAATAGAAAGTAGCATTAAAGCCTAAAAAATAAATTTTAGGCAATACAGTAACATTCAAACACCTAACAGTCACTGAATACAGGCTGTTCAGGACATATTGATGTGCCATCATCATGTTAATTTGAAATCTTCTTCTTTTTTTTATTTAGTCACCAATTCACCCACATTAATTGTCTGTCTGTGTATAAACCAGCACTTTAATGCCACTATATTATAACAATGACGAAGCAGGCTGTATGAAGAAAATCACATTTTTTCACATGATGAAATGAAACTGCTCAGTACTAAGATCTATTTGGCGGAGAAATTATTTCTTCCTTAATTTATTTCATATATCATATTTATATATCGTTAACATAATTGCATAGCATAATTGCCCAAGTCATATTTGGTCAAACATGACTTAGGCAATTATGGTATGAGGCTAACCATATGCTCTC
>CM074965.1:12140131-12156072 GCA_037577455.1 Pangasius macronema | reverse complement strand
CCGCAGCTAAAATGGCTGCCCACTGCTCCAGGTGTGTGTTCACTACTGTGTGTGTGCACTTGGATGGGTTAAATGCAAAGAGCACAAATTCCGAGTATGGCTCACCATACTTGGCCACAAAGTCACTTCCACTTCCACTACTGAGACACACCTCGATGCTGTAACTGAATCCGAGTTCTCCCACCTGCTGCACTACACACATCGGTCAGGGGCGAGATCTGGCTTCATTCGGATTTAATTGCATACGTAGCTGACCAATAATCTTTTCAGAATCAGGAGCAGGTCTGTGGAAACGCTGGTGAAATCGAGCAAAACATACAGAGTAAAACTCTTACATTACTATTACTCTCCTGCTTACTACACGCACTCATCTGGCAGTTACACAAATCAAGAGTATATCTTTATCTTTTACATGCGATGTGAGGGCAGAACATAACAGCATATAACAGAAACGTTGACCAATATCCTGACTTTTGTTGAGGTTGCAAAGACAATGTGTTACATTAGAAACTTTGTTTAAAGAGGATAGAAATCCTATATTTGTTTGTTTCTCTTACTCATTAGACTAGGCAGCACTGGGACACATACGCATAAACTCAGTGTGCTTTTTATTCAGGACCATCTAATACTCATATTCATTGATTATCAATAGCAGGGATCAGAACACATGCAGGCTAAAACAAACAAGAATAATCCATTATCAAAAAAAAAAAAATTACAAAAATGAGTGAGTGTCAAAACTTGGAACATAAGGCATGATAAGACTTTGCAACTAGACAAAGACACAACAGGATATAAACAGACCAACTAATCAAGAGATAAAGAGAGTACAGGTGAACACGATTGGGAAATGAACCAATGACAGGACAGGAGTGGACTCAAAGCTAGAATCACAACAAAGGCACAAGACAAAATCACGACATGAACTCAAAACACAACATGAGAATAACAGCTGTGGCACTTTTTGAACTGCACCGCAAGCCCAGAGGAAGAATTCGCGACACATTTCCCGTAGTCTGTATCAATGCACTTAACTAGCTTACATTTAATTACATTTTGTTAGCTACCACTTGTTAGCCTAGTTCGGGCCCGGGCAACCAAAACATGGGACAAAGCAGCAGACTGGAGCTTTTTACGTGCCTGGTTAGCTAGCTAATAATATTTATGACTTGTTCACCCCTGTTTGTAATTACAGTCTGATATTGTAGAAGCCTGCAGTATGTAAATACATGCCGACAAATGATAATTTTATAATAACTGTGCTTTGTGAGCGTTCTGACCAATCACTGAGACTCCAGATAGAGTCTGGACAGACCTTGATGAATCGTGGCATTAATGTGAGCCAAAAAAGAAAACCTTTAATTAACGTTGTGCAGCTATGCAGATTTCGAAGTGTGAAACATCACGGCTTTACCGGTTTGTTTAATATACATGAGGTCTATCACCATCTCACCGTGTAGCTATATAATCAGTTTATTCAAATTGTTCGAACTGACACTAACATTAAGTGTGTTGTAAACATCTTGCACATTCAACAATGGTTCTGTAAATCTGGTTTATTCCTGATTCAGCCTACATCCAAACGCAGTGTGTGAGTGTGTGCAAAAGGAAATAAACATGCTACTGGGGATGGGTGCAAATAGTTAAGTCACCGTGCAAAAACTGGGCCCAAAAAAAAAAAAACAATAAAAAGGGCACTGTGTCAGAATGTGAAAACATTCGGCTAAATTGGCAGCTCTCTGACTGATGGCGGCTAAAAGCTCTCCATGGTGCTGTGACACCACCAGGCCACTTTAGCACCCCGGTGCGCTGCGGCCATGTAGGATGAACGGAGATTGAGGTGTCGCGAGGGAAAGTGTTCATGAGCCTCACGTCTTTCCTCCCACACACACACACACGGCAAGTGTAAACACATCCCGGCCTGCAAGATTAGCTTCATCTCTTCGCAAATGAAAAAAGTACATGGAGACACAGACACACACACATATATATATATACACACACATACCTCCAATCACACACAGAATCCAACAACTCATTCACTGAGGCAGCTTAAATTTAAATTTGCCCCGGTGGGCAGTGACACCTGGGGGGAGGGTGGCTTATGTGAGCTGCAGTAATGGCAGTAGTAGACCAAGCAATTCCCCGAGGCTCTGCGCCTTATGCTGCGTCTGAAACCTGCCAAATCCCTCCATCACTCTCTCTCCCCTCTCCCCTCCCTTCTCCTGTCCTCCATCACTCTCTATTTCTGTCTCTACCTCTCTCCTGCTCTGACCTTCTGTCCAGACATACGCCCGGCAATAAGTAAGGTGTGAATGAGTTTATGGTTGAGTGAGAATTAATTCCTCATATTTTAGTTACTAAGGTACCCAAGCTCTGGAATTCTGTATTTATTAAAAAAAAAATAAAAATCAGCAGCTATAAAAAAAAAAAATTCAACAATTTTTCAACATTGGGTTCAGTTCTTATAATTGTTTAAAATATTATTCTTCTTTCTATACCACCTTCTTTTCTTTTTGCATTTTATACTGTTTCTAATATAGTCCTTATTTTGGCACAATATCATTTTTTGTTACTTGTGAAAATGAATATATGAAATCTAACACACTATGACCCTGAGATCCAAAATAACTTAATAAGTATTAATTTGCATGTTCAGTTAGTGTGTATGTTCCAGGTGATATACCAAAAAAGAATTATGACCCTAAATTAAAGGAACGTAGACGTGATCATGTGCTCTGTTAAGGGATATGTGAATTAGTAGTGTAATGCAATGACATCATCTGTATCTGTTTAGCACTCTAAATATACAAATTTAAATCCAAAATGGAAAAAATCCAGATGTAGAAAAGCCAGTACTGTCAGCATGGTGTGTGAAGTCTGGCTCTGACAATTCCTCAGCCTCAGCTACATCACTCGAGTTCATAATTAGTCTCAACTAGAGACTGATATTTTTTAATCCCATGTACACAGTTATTATTTTTGTTTGTAGCTACCCACAATATCTTCTAACAAATTTAATTGGGACTATTTCCCAAAATATAAACAGACTGGCAGCCGAATTTAAAACACTGTAGCCCTGACCAGGCAGTTACTAAGGATGAATGAATGAATGCTGTACGTTCATGTTAATGAATGTGGTATTTGTTTGTCCTTGACCTCTCGCTCACAGTGACATGAAAGTAAAAACCTCAGATATTCTAAACCTGAATATCTGTTCATTCCATATGATGTACAGCTATGCAGCTAAACCCTCTGAAAGACACTCTTTAAATGCTGTTTAAAATAGAGGTGCACAGGTTCGACTTTTCCGTGGTAAGTCCTTTTTGTACTTTCTGATTATTTTACTTTTGGTAAACCTTCGTATTACTAAGATTATAAGGGTATAATTTTGTCGTCAACAGATGAAAACAGGTTTCTGATAGAAATGTCTAAAATTTCATCTTCATTCAGGCAATCTCCCGAAGCAGACAGCATGTTATTTTTGCTCATTTGAAAGACATCATCCTCCGCAAATGCAGGTTCGCAGGTTTTTACACACCCAAAGCCTTCAGTAAATCACTTCCTAAATGTCGTAATATATATCTCTTTGTCTCTTTTATTTTGTCCTAAGGGTGCAACCTACCAGACACACAGACTGTGTTATATCATTCATCCTATAGACAGTGACTCTCTAGTCTCTAGGTCATGTGATTTGAGCTCATAACCTTACGATCACTAGCACAGAAAGGCAACAATATAAATATGGCAAGGTTTCCCAGTAGCTTACAGTTTACATATCTATTGTATGTAAGCACTCAGTGTTGTCAAACTGGGAAAAAAAAAAACATTTCGAGACAGGTACTCTCACACTGATTGTAAAAGGGAAAAACTATCTAGGTCTCATTTGAGTCTATTTCTCCACCACCTCTTGTACACTAGCTAACTTGACTAATTCGCTCACTGGAAGTAGTTGAGATCAAACAGCGCTCTTTTTTTATCTTCCCCCTGCGAAAATAAATTAACTCATTGGTTGCTGCGAAATGCTGAAAGACAGAGAGACAGTGCCGATACTCACTGGTTAAATACGCTGTGACTGCCAATGTGACGCACTTCATTACCAGACTAACAAATTCATTACTGCCTTCATGTCTGTCCTCCCACTCTGCTCTGCGTGACGCTCCCCGTCTCTGCCTTCACCCCGAGCCCGTTAACAAAGAGAAATGCAGGACCGTTTGCTCATAACGCTCCACAGGATTCAAACCCCAATTTCTATTTTCTATGCTAAAGGTGGAAACATTTATTTTAAAATGAAAAAGAAAAGGCAGAATATTACATGCTGTAGATCCACTAGAACTAAACTCACAGTCGTAATAAGAAGAGCTCTAAGAAGTCTACGGCATTCGAAATAAAGGACAGTCTCTTTCTGTGTGTCATGCTATATATATGTTTTTCTGCTTTATGTCTGAAGGAAACGTATAATTTGTAACGTACTATATTCACGATTTAAGGCAAGACATGACAGGTGAACATGGTCATTTTTGGCGATATACAACAAAGAATTGTTTTGTACTGGAATAATTTATGTATGCAAAGGAGATACTGTTTTATTACATTTGCATAAATCTGCATACTGAATTAAACCAAAAATCCAGTTTTTTGATGTTGGTAGAATTTAAATATTTACTCTATGTGAAGATGCTTTCAAGAAGAAGATTTTTACAGAAATGTTCATTGTGATATAATTTGTATCTTGGTTAATCACGAAACTCACTTTTCACATTTTCAGAAATTCCTCCCTTATTCTTTGTACATAGGAAGAGGAATGAGCATGAAAAATCTCACGAATGATGGTCATGTAGAAACTGGAATTTCTGTTTCCGACTATAGAACAAACTGATTATTGTTTGAGGGAATTTGCTTTAAAATATAATGTGACTTCATATGCTTGCACCCTAGCTAGTGTGGTTTATAAAAGAAATGGACATGTATATCATAATGACATAAATTGACATACCTTTATATCAGGAAACAAGATTTTCAGGGATATATGATATGATTATATCAAGTGGGTGGAGCTTAAACCTTTCTCAAATTTTTTATATTTTATGACTACAGTTTACGAGAAAGCATACCATATATATATATACCATTTAGCCAAATAACTGAAAAATGATTTACCAAAATGGTCATTTCTACCTGCTGGATGTATAGTACAGTATATGGCATACTGACTTTCACAACAATGATAATGAAATATGGCATTTACTGAAAACACGGAATTTACCTCTGATTATGGACAGCTTGGAGGTGACTGCGATTTCGCCTTCACTGTTCCGGGCCACACACTCATAAACATTCTCATCTCGTGGCGCTCGCAGTGGCTGGATACGAAGCACCGCCCCCGCGCCTTCGTCAAACTCTATGGTCTGGGCCGATAAGAGAAAAGCGGATTAACACAGCATTTCAAATCAAAATTTCAAATCTAACGAAAATTTAAAATATTGCTGTCAACAACGTTTGAAATATCTCAGTCACCAACTGACTGAGACTTAAACAAGCGGCCTAAAGAATTCCTTGCAATTCATACAGTCAACTACAGAAGTATTAGCACCCTTCAAGAGAAAAACCTAAAAGCTTTCAACACAAAAGGGATTGCTTTTGATCTGCAGATAGATACATAAATACAAACAAAAATGACTCAGGAAAATTACCCAAATGCTGTACCAGAACTTAGCCAAGCATATACAAACAAACTATAATAGGAATCATCCTGTATGTTGTTGGCTTGTTGGCCATGCACAGCCCTGCAGTTTTTTAATCAGGAAATGTAGACAGCATGGGGGTAAGAGCATCTGATACGTGATCACTGATGCATAAAGGGCTTTTTTATAGCATCACGATATTTTAGCTCAAAACTTATCTTATCTCTACCTGATTGCTTCTGCTGGAGGGTTAAGTCTTGGAATCGTTAAACATGACCTTAAACATGCATCCCAATTAAAACAGAAATGGTGGCAAGGACACTAAACCAGTTCTTTGCAATGGCTAGCTCATGCTCTCAATTTTAACCTTATTGGAAATTTGTAAGCTGAAATGAAAAAGCCACCCATGTGATCAAACACTTGGATGTTTCATGCATCTTGAGTATCAGGTTTATAGCCAGATAGAGATTAACCCAAAAATAAAAGACATTTGAAACATATTTAAATCTGATCACTCAAACCTCATCAGGAAGTGGTCTGAAACACATTTTATTCAAACTACACAAGTATAACTTTGTCTCCCTCCAAGCAGCATTTCTCCAAGAAATGTTACCAAGATTAAAAACATCATGAAGAATCATGATTTTTTGATGATGCAACCATTGTTTTTTATTCATAAAGCAACTAGTTGGTGTTCAAATCCGAAAAGCCGATCTGCATATTAAGACGCAATACAGCGTTTGGATTTCAGTCTCATATTACCAGGTCTAAATGATTTGATTTTATTCCTTAATATGACGCAGATCTGATTTTCTCAGGACACAAAAATCATTTCAAATCAGACCTGAGCCACTGTTGTATGTGGTCCTAGACTGGATACATATCCAATAAGTGGCCATGAGCTAAAAATGTGAACAATCAGATCAGAGACTTTATTAGAGTTTTTCCCAATGCACATATGCTTCAGTTTCATCATCACCATCGACTGTCAGCAGAGTAGCAAAACAACACCGGAGGGTATCAACAGTGGTGATTATATTCAGTGGTGGAATGGGGAGATTGGTGATTTATTTGATATTTGAGGATTAAATCAAAACTGTAAGGAACCTACAGAAACTGACTACCAATCAATACAATTGGCCAAACAATCAGTGTGTGCATGTGGCATGTTTCAGGGCACAAGTGTGTTCAAATTAAAGAGAAATNAAAAAATCAGAATTGTGCGAAGAATCTGGTAATGAATGATCTGGTGTAAACAGGGTCCAAGATCCGTCTATAAATTCCTCTTCCTTCTTACACATTATAGGAAAATGCTCAGTACTCTTATTTTCTCCCGGTGAGGCTTTCGCATATATTAAACGTAGGGGTGCAAATAATTTTGAAACCAGTGCTTTGCCGAACTAACTGCACAGCTGCTCAGAGAGAAAATGTTGCGCTTAAATAAAGCTGTACAGCATCCCTATATGTTTCAGCTCAGCTTGCTTGTGTTAAAAGTTTATTTTTATGCAGAGTGCCAATAATTATGTAGCTGACTGTAAACACTGTTTCTTCTTTTGAAATTCCACTTAGCATGTCACTCATTTAAAATCCATTTAAATGTAAATTACTGTTTAGTGTAGGAGGTTCGCGCTGAATGCCTTCACATGAACTCCCGTTGTTTCTGTTTTATTCTGGTTTGCATTTTAGATTTTCGGAGCGAGTGCAATAGTTTGTTCTCTGCTGCAGGCGATAGGGTGGGAGGAATTTTCCATCGTTTTTTTGAGGGTTTTAATATTATGGATATGCAGATGCATAATATTACCACATATGGCCATGGTAGATAGTCTCATTTTGTCGCTCACAATCGACTGACTTGGTTGAAAAGGGCTGATTTTGCATTATAAATGATATTATAAAAACCCTTTCTCTTTTTTTCACCAGTGATGTTAATTTGCTTACACTTTTAAGCATCCTCATTGTCATTGCACAATCGGCATATACTTTGGGTTACTCTGGTTAGACAGAAATGACTAATGAAGTTCAGCTCATAAACGACCCGCTGTTCATGTCAGACAAGTTCATAAAAATCGAAGTACTGCGATGGTGAGGACTGAGTGTGTGATCTGTTTATACCGTGTAAAGTGACAGGTGTTAAATATTGCATACGAAAAGAGAGAGATCATATCAAACATGAGTTGAAAATGTGAAGAAATGGCATGCTGCTGGTTTAAGCTTTTGCTATCATTAAAGATTTATAGAATGTAAAATAAAGTTGGTGGAAAAAGGCAGAAAAGCATGCATACAGTGAGATGCAGTCACCTGCTTTTAGAAGCAAAAGCTACATCTTTATATATATAAAAAAAAACTTTATAAAAAGGAATGCAAGATAAAGATGAAATCCTTCAGGCACTCCAAAGCATGCACTCCATGAGCTGCTACACAATTCATAAACTGTGTGTGTGTGTGTGTGTGTGTGTGTGTGTGTGTGTGTGTGTGTGTGTGTGTGTGTGCATCTCACCTCTATCCTCTGAGAGTTGACCTTTTTGCCCTTTTTGTTCCAGATGACCTGTGGCTTCGGGTCACCTGTGGCCTGACACACGAAGGACACCACACCGCCGGACACTCCTATCTGATCTGTCGGGATCTTTGTGAACTTGGGGGAAGCTGAAGGGAACAAATATAACATCATTAATAAGCCATTAATGCATGAATAATCAAAAAAAGAAAAAAAAAAGTATCCAGTTATTTAGGATGTGAATTACTCATTAAGAAGAACATTTAGACCAGAGGTGTTAAAATTAATAAAATTTGTGAAGGTCTAGTTACACATCATTCCTTGATTAAAAATGACCGAACAGCTACAACAGCTACATTTAAATGCTTAACCACTAATTATGCGTTTATGGTAAGGGGTATAATGCAATGCCACTATCTGTATCTTTATCTGTTTAGTGGTCAAAGTATTCATATCTGTATCTGTATCTGTATTCGTATTTAATTATAGAAATTAAGAGCAAATTGCAGAAGTCCTGAACCTATACAGTCTTTCCATCTCAGCCACACGCGAGTTCATAATTGGTCTTAAACCGTGATGTTTGTTTATATTCCAGAAAAGTTTGCACGCTATCAGAATCTACAACGAAGTTTAATGAACGTGGTCTTTGTCCCACAAGCTTAATACTCATGGCCGTCAAGCGCAGGATAGTACAAACCTCCCAGTCCTGATACACAACTCTATTCTCAACCACGTGAACCTTTCTGGGAAAAAAAAACAAAACAAAAAAAAAACAACCAACCCAACAGTGTACCTCCTATTCATATCTGTATTAGTATGAGTTTAGAAGGAAAAGTATCCAAGTAGTTATGTTTTGAATTTGACACAAGGAGAATACATGCAATTCTTTCCATTCGGCTTGACGATTGACGTAAAGTAAAGTATCAGGAATCGCTCATAGATTCCAACGATCACGATGGCTATCAAGTTGGAGTTAAAGATTTAAATGTCTGTCGGAAAACGTGGTGCCTGCAGCTTTAAGATCGACAAAAATAAATTGTGTCATACTAAGTGTTTCCGTTTTCGTCTGTTAGTCCTTCTGAGTGTTTTTGAGCACACATCCTTCTGCGGTGCATCTTAGTTTCCCTTGTCTGTCCTTGCTAAACAGATAAAGCCATGAACGTCTTTTCACACAAAACATGAACAAAGTCTTAAATGAAGAAAATGACACAGCGCGTTGTTTCTCACGGCTACTTAACTATACAGGAATTCAGTAAGTATCTCTTAGTATCCGCTGCTCTTCACCACAAAGCACATGCACGCATAGTTTATAGGATTTTTCTTTCAATTTTATAATGAACTTAGTTACAGCTAAAAACTCTAAAAGTAGGTTTATTAACTTTGTTAACGGGTAATTGATTTTTTTTTTTTTAAACTGACTACATACTAATGCTAGCGACAAGCAGCCTCAGCTGACTCATATCCATCTTCTGCTAATTTTTTCCAGTGTAATGATATAAAGTGTACACGATACATGTTGCGAATATCTGGCCACGCCCCCTTCCTTTCCCTCCTCAGAGCCACAGGCAATACTGTGTGTTTGGGGGCATGATAGGACGATGTTGTGTTGTACGATAGGATGATGGCATCTCACAAAGCCTATTCTTCATCTGTCTCTTCTGTTTTCGTCTTTTTTTTTATAAATCAAGTCATGCCATCAATTTGCTAATTACACCAGAGAGGGTAAATTAAATGAAAACCTACGAAGGGTCTGAAAACTCTTCACTTTCTGAACAAATGTCTCTAGCCCCATAGCTAGTCCACTGAGCTACCACTAGCTAAATCATTTGTCCAATAAATGCATGTGATTGGATAAACAACAACACTGGATCTGCAACAGAAGCCGAGCTGGTTCATGATTTTTATATGTTTATCAGTATTTCTCCAAGTACTAGGTCCACTAAAATACTTTACTGGGTTCACATCTGGACTGTGGTCTACCAGTTAATGACGCCTGATGTAGATGATATTGTGTGTTCTGCCTCTAAAAATAAAAGCAATACAATAAATTTATACCATATAAGTACATTCATTCTATCTAAAAACAACTGAAAGGCACTTGAATGAACACACACTGCTCCATTCCATAAGACATATCACTATAAGTCGGGAATTATCTACGAAAATTGAAGAAGAGGTCGTTTCTCATAAAGTGTTAAACGTATAATAAGGCAAGAAGAAGGTGCATAAAGCCCAGAAACACAGCTGCTCTATTGACCTGCAGGAAGTTGCAATCAATATACGAATGGAGCTCAGTGCCCATATCATAAAAGCTTTAAACAGCAACAAACAGAGTAAACAAGATTATCCAAAACACAGAACTATGATTGCAGAGTGCAGAATAAATTCAACAAGGTCATTCTTAGCCCTCTTACACCTGGTGACTTCTGCATAACAGAAGAGTTGTTATTACACGCATGCTGGTGCGCGCGAGCCGGAGGGCAGATTTGTGTCAGAAAGCGACAAATGCTGTAATGAAATAAAAGGCTAATATTTCATGGTGGACAAAAAGTAGGGGCAGTGTGAGTGGCATTCGCCGGGCGATTTAGTGCTCTTCTGTCAATGTGCCGACGGGAAGCGATAAATACGACACCGCTGTAATTCCGCGGCTGAATCTAATAAAGAGCGGCTGTGCTTGGCCCTTGTCCGCTTGACTCCGGATGCAAAGTGGATCAAATTCCTGCTGGACACTGAATTGCGTGTGTGTGTGTGTGTGTGTGTGTGTGTGTGTGTGTGTGTGTGTGAAGGGTGGCTGGGGGTGCGGGGGGGTGGAGGGGTGGGGGGAGTTGTAGTCATAGATACCAGCATTACCAAGCGGTGGATCATCGCCTCCGTGTCCTGTTGCCATAGCGTCGGTTCAAACAGAGCCGACAGCGGGCTCACACTCATCTGTCAGGGCTAAGCCAGGCCTGGTCCTCACCATGGCAACCAGATCCCACACCTCCTCTCGCCACCCACCCGCCTTCATCCCCGTTTTTCATTCAGAGATGAGTGTTTCTTCCCGTTTCTGTCTGCCTGGGTAAAGCTAGAGCAAATCAGCCTTTCATTACAAAGGGGGACCAGAAGTATTTAACGTTCTAATAGGTGAAGGATAGAAAGGAGAACGATTAGAAGGAGATGATGTGTGAGAGAGGCAGAAAAAAGAGACGAAGAGAAGAAATAACCGGAGTGTGCTAATGTAAGTGAGTAATATATATATATATATATATATATATATATATATATATATATATATATATATATAGCTGACTAAAAGTATTCCCAGGCAGCGTGATAGTGAGATAGTAGCGACAGAGAGCAAACTATTGATGAGCCCTAGAGATAAGAAAACAAAAAGAAATCACTGGAGACTGAGTGCTGCTAAGGGGCGTTGTCTCTGAACATCTCTCGTCCTACGGCTTCAGCCTCCACTATCACTGCACTATCACTGACTCGGCTTTTCAGTGTTCGCTTCTGATCTCGCAGCATCTTCCAGAAGCACTGGGACGTCTTCTGCTCCCTCAGCAACACAAGGCTTTATATCCAGACCTCTCCACAGGGAGCCGTTCCACTGATGTAACTTACACACACCCTTACACNACACACACACACACACACACACACACACTCTACCGTCTTTCGTTTACCCAATGGCACTTTTTCAACCGTGAAAACAAAAGGACCGAATAACCTTGAGGGACGAAAGCATCAGCTGATGCTATGTCTTAACCAATGATGTCACATGCTCCGGTGTGAGTGGAGCACACCATCCCCATGACAACTATCATTAAAAACCAATCGAGGAGGGAGGATGCCGGCAGAGGAAGAGGACGTGTAATCATCGTCGGGCATGCACGGGCCACGATCAGGTGAGGTGTGATAATCGGAAACAATTGCTTGACCAGAAATAACAGATGGTTGAAATGTATCGTAGGTATCTCGATTCTATTCTATAATAAATGAAAGCATTATTATGTTTAGTAATGATTTTCATGAACAAATTACTTGACAAAATTCAGATACATCGATAAAACCACAGTCCTGTGTGAATAATCATGGAGAGGGTAGTGTGGTGCACCCTGACACGAAGCGGAGTTACTGTTACTAACCCCACGTTTATTATTTTCCTATAGCATCATGGACTATGTTTATTAAATGACAACATATCAAACTTTTACTCTGTTTATAGCTACATTTAATGTTGTGGAATGTCCATGAAACAAGATAATTCCACCTCCTGTTAATTAACTCCTGTTATGTTATAGCAGCTATAAACATTCTTTCCCTCACCAGCTTCCTTCCATGTCCTGATGACTCTCCCATGCAGAACATGAAAACGTCCTCTTTACAAAGCACTGAACCGGGAGACTCCTTCATTAAATGTTAAATGTCACCATATCAAGATCAACCAGTTGTTACTATAGAAACGATAACATATCAGAAGGAGCACATTAATATAAATATGCGATTTGAATTACAGCCATCACTACTGTCAGAGCTGCTGTTATAGAAAACTAATCACCACCTTCTGAACTATACAGATATTTGAAGACCGGGATTCCTCCGAGAAGTTTAGCAAACTATAAGAAAGCAGACGGATTAGCATCTAATATCTAGGCTTTAACCCCTTGTTCTCCACATCACCCCATACTGCTTATTAGCAGCTTGTTATGAAACCCATCGTCGAAAGCCCATATGTACAGGCACTATGAGATATTACATCACATTTTAATGATAAGAATTCGCTAATAAAGGCCTGGATACATACATAAGGCATGGCAGGTGCTGGACAGCGAGGAGAGCAGGAGGGCCAGCAGGAGCAAGAGAGAAGAGGGAAACACCTCCACCGAGCCAGGAGCCATGACGGGGAAGCACACACAGTCGTCCAGGCACACTGCAGAGAGAAAGAGAAATAAACATTAGCTTCACTTAGCTTATCCTGGTGTCTACCCAGACAGCCAGTCAGTCAGTGAGAGAAAAGGTCAAGCACCCACCCTGTCTAAACCATTTCCTCTTACCTCAATACAAACAATTCATTTATGATATCAAATATTACAGTACCTAAGAGAGGTACAGTTGGTTGATTTGCTGTATTCAACACAGAAAAGCTACTGTCAAACGCAGGAAATTTTCTCCTCTGGTAAGGCAAAAGTCTGGGCTCGTGAGAGTAGTTGCTGCATTATTCTAATTGGACTCTGTATGTTAATGTGTGTGAAACACAAACACAGCTGCATTTTTGATGTTTTCATTTTTAATGAACATTTTTTTATGTGTTTTCAAGTCCATAATGCTCTACTGGGTTCGTGACATATTTCCTCCAAATACCAGACACAGTAAATAGAAAAACCCTTTTATTAAAAAAAAAACAAAAAACAAAAAAAAACCTTAAATTATGCTTCTGTCTTCTGCCCTTTTGTGCAGTATGTACTTTGATTAAACAATGTGTGCTTACTTCGATTTGTATTTTCTCCTCCAGTTTTTCTTCCATTTTGAGGAAAAAAAATGATGAGAGTAAAGAGAGTAAATAATCCTTTGTCTTCATTACACCCACGATTGTATTTCATATGCATTGTATTTCATATGCATGCATGTCACTGATATGAACTGAAAAATATCAGCCCAAATGCACCACATCTACAGGAGCTTTACTGTGTGTCATCACATGACATGACTGTCACTGATCTACAGTCTGAGCTAGAATGAAATCAGCCCTAGTGTCGCTTCTTCATATCATTCTGTGTGACCACTGGTGGTGCTGTTGCACTTTTCTTTTTTTAATTGAAGTTTTTATTGCTTTTTTTGGAAGGCTGATAGGTAACAGAAATACAACATTACCATAATTATGCAAAGTTACAGATTCTTACAGGCACATTTTGACCAGAACATAAAATAGTTGTCTATTCAGTTTGGGACCTTACAGTAATATATGTCCAGAACTCAACCCCTCCTCTCTAACGCCATTTACTCGATTAAGCATAGATTCATAAGATACGACTTCTACCATCGCACTGGTGTGTGTGTGCACTTGGATGGGTTAAATGCAGAGCACAAATTCTGAGCATGGGGCAACATGCTTGGCCACAGGTCACTTCACTTCACTCACTTATACCATAACAGAAAATACACACTTTGAAACATTATGAATTTGAGACTTGTCGCCTAATAAACACAGTTTAGAGGTTAGAGATATTTCAGAGCAACTTAAGTCATCCATAATTTGTTTCCAGAATGGTTTAACAAGACTACATTCCCAAATACAACGTAAAAAGGCACCTTTTTCCAACTGGCATTTCCAGTGCTGGTGCACTTACTTAAAAATCCTAAATAAAAGGATGAAGACATTTGTCAACAATAAACAATCTGATGTCAAACATGAAACCTTATACTAATGTCTTTTTGTCTTTGAAAGAAGCCCTGCTAGCCCACCCGCTAAGAACCGCTCATGAGTATTCTCATTCTAGTCCTTCTGTCATTCTTTCCTTTTCTCTCTTCTGTGTTGAGACCTTTTACAATATAAAGTGGGGTTGGTTTTATCCAATACTGGACAAGCTGCAAAATGACTATTAATACCATGAATAGACTAAGCTAAATCAATCATTCAGGGATGTGCCATCTCTTTTACAATGCCGTGTATGCATGAAATCCTGAGGAGCAATGCATATGTGAATAAAAGAAATCTAACCGCAAACTCCATCAATAGCATCAGGGCTTAGAAGCGAAATTTGAAATGACTGCTCACTGGATCTTTAACAAAAGCTTGAAAATCAGAAACTAATGTAGCTTATTATGTCATTACAAATCGGCGGGTTTCATGGGCGACAGGCCACAGTCCAGTGGGAAGATTATCACTGTTCAGGAAATGAGCTATTTCATGCTACAATTGCATTTTAAATGTGATCCCCAAAGATCATTTTATAACCATCATCATGCTATTAAAAGAATTAGGATACCTCATCTAATTGCAGATCAAAAGAAATGTGTAAAATGTGCAGTTTAGCTTCGCTATAAAAAAAGGAGATGGGAGTTTAAAATACTGACTCTTTCTGAGTGGAAAATAAATGTGCTTCAAGAGAACATGTCTGTCTTTCATAGCTGAAGCGGTTTGTGGAATGATTGTGGAATCTGTGCTTCTTAAAGGAGAAGCATCTCACCTTATGTATCATCAAAATAAAAAAAGATAGAGTGATTCAGAGAGAGAGAATTTAGGATAAATAAAAATTCCAAAATCTACAGTTTATAATATACTACAGTTTTAAGTATTTATAAATACTGACTTTTACAACAAGCTGACACTGGAGACTCCTTCCATAAATGTTAACTAAACATCCCTTACAGAAAACTTCACCATGTCAAAAATTACACATTTTTCTTTCTTAAATGACACATTTTTTAAATCAGTTTACTATTAAGTTTAAATTATCTGGAGTTCCTGCGAATGAGTTGTGACTACAAATGCTAAAGTATTAGAATGAGCACATTTAATATAAAACAGTGATCTGAATTACAGCAGGCACTACTGTCAGAGCTGCTGTTACTGAAGATAACTCAATACCTTCTGACCAATCAGAGTCAAGAATTCAACAGTGTGGTTTACAGTGCCTTGCATAAGTATTCACCCCCCCTTGTACTTTTCCACATTTTGTAATGTTACAACCTGGAACTGTAACATGGGGGCAGTCATGGCCTAATGGTCTGAGAGTCGGACTTGTAACCCGAAGGTGAACCTGAAGGTGGTGGGTTCGAGT
>CM074965.1:12109987-12140085 GCA_037577455.1 Pangasius macronema | reverse complement strand
ATGGGTTAAATGCAGAGCACAAATTCCGAGTATGGGTCACCACACTTGGCCACAAGTCACTTCACTATTTTTTCACTATTTTTTTTTTAAACAGAATTAACTATTTGAATTACACAGTACGTCTAGCATTCAAGTATTTGTGGGACCAGAATTAATTTACAGGTTTCACAGCAATACAGCCACATGTTTTACTTCAATATTCTGGGCTATTTTGTGTAGATTCATGACATATAATCAAAATTAAGTCCGTTTCAGTTCCAAGCTGTATCGGTACAAAATGTGCAAAAGTTCGAGGGGGGTGAATACTTATGCAAAGCAGTGTAACATCAAATTAAAGAATGTTGCAACAAATTTAGCTTGTTTGGTTACAGTGAAAGTGTGTGTGTGTGTGTGTGTGTGTGTGTGTGTGTGTGTGTGTGTGTGTGTGTGTGTGTGTGTGTGTGTGTGTCCCTCTCCTAAAACGATCTGTAATTAGCAAGCTGGGAGAAATTTGTCAAGTTGCTTCGTATCTTACTTACTAATCACTTTTTATATCCACAGTGAAGCAAAAAGCTTCAGAGCCCTTACTAATGAACACAAGAATTTACATTCTGGGCAGCTGAGATACCTACTAACTTCTACAGCTAAAAATGAGCCTGCACTTCATCAGTATCTGTCTTCTCCTTATTCCGCTGATGGTACAGAGACATTTCCCTTTCAATGGTATACCTAATTTAGATTATGTGTGTGTAGGCATTCCCACAGCTAATTTAGGCCAAAGATGAACTGACAAAGTATCCGTTTACATACAATAATTATTTCACTTACATTGATTAATTATTGTTTTTGCAATAAACGCATATTAGGTAACATGTCATAAGTCACATACTGTATACACGCTCAAAACAAGCTGCAACTAAACACCAGTACTGCCAAACAAAGCGCGCATTCTTTTCCATCATTCTGTAATTAATATCTTATACCGTCATGAAAGAATTGCTTACTACCACAATGCAGTTTATAATGAACAGTCCACTCAGAAACAAATCTGCACCTAAGTGCTCTGGTATGCTTCATTGTAGGTGTGTCGTAACATAATGCATCGTAGCACTCATGCTCCTGTCCAACTATAGCGGATATGGATTTTTTTTACAAGGGCCCATTAATTATTGAAAAACTTCCCATTGCACCGTGTATTTTCCTGGCCAGCTTTCACATTAAGTGTGGTGAATGCCCGAGTCTGGTGGAACAGGCAATTTTTCAACCAAAGCCATAAGATTCACCTATCTAGCAGTCAATATCTGCAATAAGTAAAATCCATTTCTTTCATTCCTGTGTGTGTGCCGGTGTAAACACCCAATATTACCTCCCTCCTCACTACCCATAGTTCTTTGCGGTGAGCTAAACAACACTACGAGTGAGGTGTGATGCTTCCGATCGCATATTTTGATCACTGGAACACGCCTTCATAATTAAGTAGCTTTTTTTAAAAAAAAAAAACAAAAAACTAAAACTAGAGACAGGGTTATCTCAGTCGATCAACTTCTGATTGGTTCTTTTTTTTCCTAGAAAAGGTTCCTGTGTGTGCTCTTCAATTTATAAAGAGGAAATGACACAGGCACAGAATGGGGAAGGAGTCAGATAGTGATCAATAAGAACATTTAAGCAACCATTTGGCATCTCCAGAAGGTAGAGCGTTCATCTGGGTTGGTCGGTATGAAATATTCACAGTATGATGAGTGTACAATCCAATAGTATGATGTTTGTCATATTTATAACAATTTCAGAAGATATTAAATGACATGATAATTCAGTATTAAATCATTCGGTTAGGACTTTGGCTTAGAAAAATTTCCCCCTGGAATTTTCCCCAATTTTTTTTTATGTATTTTGTTTTTTAAAATATTGTAGCATATTTCCAATAAGGATGAGTGATACGGTGATATATTATGAATATAATATGACAATACTTAAAGATAGTATCTCAATATACCATATGTTTCCATATATTCAGTCATGCTGGGCTTTTATTAAATAGCCACACATCACATTATAAAAAGTACTAAGACTTTGATGTTCAATCAGATTATTTGTTACTTGGAGCTGATCGGGGTAATAAAAGTGCCCACAATATCTCAAAAAAGTGCATCAAAATATCATATTGTCAGTCTGGGTAATCACCTGACATGACTGTCACTGACAGTCTGCATGAATCTACAGTTTGAACTAGAAAGAAATCAGTCCCAGCCTTACTTCTTCATAGCAAACTGTGTATTTTTCATACAACATAAATTCAAATAAATACATTTCTATCTGTGCCTTGTGCCCTGAGTTCCCTGGGATAGGCTCCAGGCTCCCCAGGATAAATGGAAAGGTTCTATCTCTATCTGTTTAGTGCTCCAAATATCTCTATCTGTATTCGGATTTGAACCATAAGTGGGCGTGGTCTAGAAGGTTCTCACTCGAGTTCATAATTGGTTTCAACCAGATGCTTTGTCCAATCTTTGTCCAATCATCATGACTGAGTAAGCTCGCTAACTCTCAAAACAATTATGTCTTTCCCAAATCAGAGAATTATTAAATCCCACTTTATTTATAGCTGAAAAGAATAGCCACCTAATAATACTTTCTAAGATTTCCTTAAGTTTTTGGGTTGCACTGGATTCACTGGACACACTATCAGAATCGGCAAGAGAACTGGGACACTGAGCTGCTGCTGCGAGTCAAAATGGGGTCCTTTAAGCTTAATCTCTGTATAATGACTGTCAAATTTTCTGGGAAGTATTTCTTTTCTTTTACGATGGAGAACATTCATTTAAGCATGATGAAAACACATGCAGTGAATGTGCAAGTTCATATATTTTTTAAATTAATTAAATTATTATTTCCTGGAGACTGCAGATAGATATGCAGGCCAGCGCAAATTGCATATTGTGCATGAGCCATACGCAGCGGCGGCTTTTTAAATGAAAGTACATTTCTTTAGGCCAGTTCGTATATAGAAATAATGTAGAAATGTGTTGTTTTTTGGAGTTCAATAAGGCAGTGGTTAGGCTGGGATAATAATGTGCCTCCAATCTGCATCGGTATTTGTATCTGCTGGAAATTAGAAAATGTTATCCGTTCATTCTGAATCCCTACACTCATGATATCTTATCATCACGTTGCCTACCCCTTTCAAGGGATGTACTACAACTGAAAATATTGCTTTATTGTAACATTACTATCATAACAGTAACTCTAGTACATAGTACTCTAGTACTACAAAACTACTGGGACTGAAATAACTGTCAGCGTATCATATAGTCAAATGTTCAAATTGCTTGTGAAACATTTTCTCTATAAAACATTCACACTCTCTGCTTCAAATTAACTCAGAGTCAAACACAGCCACTCCTCATTCCCGGCTTTATTCCTGTTTTAACCTGCATGACCTCCACCAAATGTTGCAACATACTGTGCTCCACAAATACAGTTAAATAAAGGATCGTACCAGATGCACTCATGGCATGTTTCTGCGGGGGGTGGGGTGGGGTGTTGTGGGGGGATTAAATGATGCTATACCTCCGCTCCAGTTTTGCCAAGCAAATGCACAATTAGGGAAAACACAGCCTTCAATTGATAATTAGCAACATGGTGGGACTGTTTTGACACAGGTAAAACATGTACTTGCTCTCATCATGGGGCAGAAAAAAAAATTTTGAACCTTGCGCCAAGGTTTTCTTTAACAAAAGCATAGTGGATGGCTTTTCCTCTCTCTCGATGCTGTCACTTGTCATGTGTCACTCAGCCTCTCCACAGCGACTATGACAGATTCACATACCCCAAGTTAACTAAACGGCAGCTTCAGAAAATAAAAATATTCCAGTGGTAGCGCAAGAGACAGAAGTGATCTTATTAACATGGCAGCTTATTAAAATGGCCAGTTCAGTAGCTAGCAAATAGCTTTTGGGGTAATAAGGTAATTAGCAGTTAGCAAAGAAGTGCTCTATGTAAACAACACACTGAGCTAAGCCTCAACAGAGCCGCTAAACAAATACAACCTCTTGTTATGTCTTGAAGATATATCTAACGTTGTGTTTTACTTCATCACGCAATCGTTAGCTAGCTTAACATTTCCATGTACAAAAAAATCTAAGCAACAATTAGCAAGTGCCTAATCACTCACTACTAAAGATTAGTTACTTAGTAGATTGTTCACCATAAAAAGCTGGCTTGATTTACTCAAAGAAGAAAGTGTTAACAGAAAATGAGAAAATAACCCATCAGAAAGCTACCATCCTGCCTTTCTCTTTGGATTATTATGATTTGATATCACTCACATGGTCTATTATATATCACCTTTAGATATGGCTAAGCAAACGCTACAGCGAGAACTGTTAAGTGCCCGTCCTCATCTTAATACTGAATTACATCACATTCAATAGGTTATTGTATGTGTAAGTAGCAGGCTAGTTAGCAGGGTGTTTAATGTATTTTATTTTACAAGAGATTTTTTATACATGTTATGAAAATATCTTACATTATATGATATTTTCAGCTTCTGTGGAACCAAAGTTTATAATCATTTTAGCTAATTAATGTTAGTTAATTACTAAATCCCAAGATAGTGTTCTACATAAACTGACACACATGAGAGCACTAACAACTACGAAGAAAAAAAAAATTTAAGACCGTTCCAGAGCACGTTAATAAAATATTAGGGGGAAAACTTTAAGTATGTAAATGGAGTTATGTAGGCAACTCCAACCCTCGTGTTGTTTGAACCCAACATCCAATCAGGAAATGTTTAACAATCTGGCTATGTTAAAAAGGTAAAGGGTAGATAAGGGTAAATAAGTAGAACACTCAGGTATCAAAATTATACCTGCATCTAAAAAGGCAGCATTAGTGAGATTAGACTGACGCTATGTCCATATTAATCCAGATAAATCTGAAAACGCATCTTTTTCTACATGTTTTGGCCTTCTGTCAACACTGAGATGGCTTTTTTTTTGTCCATTGACAACGGAGCTTTTTCGATAAATTTGAAAACGCCATTTTCTCGTTGTAGTGTGGACAGAGAAAAAGGAGATATTCAAAAACAATGATGTACTTTTAGTCATGTGATGCAGTCATGTGACCCATTCCACTCAAAAAATAAACCAAGGTGGTGGATGTTGTACTGCAGTTGTTGTGCCTGCTCTCCAGTTTGATATCATTGTTAAAGATTAATGTCACTTTGTACAACCTTCAGATTGCATTTTTTCAAAGGGGATGGAATGTTCACGTTATAGTCTCGGGTTACCCGCGGCAACAGCTCCACCTCTTCATCTGCCTGTTTAAAAAACTTGTGGCTTTTCCTTGACATTGCTGCATCAGTTCGAAGAGGCGGAACGTAAATGCCTTTTAAGGTAAGGAAAAGTAAGACGTTTCAGACGTTTCAGTGTGGACGAGCGATATTTGGAAAACGTTTGAAAATGCAGTTTTTGGATCTAAACGGATTTACGTGGACGTAGCGTGCATGAACACATACAGTATAGTCATACTGGAACACATATTGTTAGAACGTAGTTTTGTAGATTTCTTAAAATAACTGTAACTAGACACTACTACTTCGTTTGGGACGTTTCATTCATGTGACACATACAATAAAAAGACTACTAACCACAATGTCTTTTTAAACCCGTTTTGGCTTCATGTCCTGGTTTTGGTAATCCTCAGCAGTTTCAACCTGAATACCTGAAAAAAACACACAAACACACACAGGACATGAGACATAAATGTGATTATGCAACATTGAATCTGACCATTGATTTAAAATATTTGAATTAAACCAGAAAAAAATGCTTTAACAGGCAAATCTGATACACAGTAAACTTCCTTCGCGGACATTTATTATATTCAGAGCCCGTGACTGAGCAGGTCAGTAAATCAGAGCCGTGCTGAGCTTGAACAGATGTTGCTGCTTTTCTTAATCACACATATTCAACAAGCGAACTCGCTCACACTAACTTCATTAAGCAAAGTATACTGCGCCGCATCACCCATTACTGACTGCATTCAAAAAGACTTTAGAGAAATGTCAGGCACCCTTTGGAGAAACAGTTAGAGAGAAGTACTGGTATACGTGTCTGTGTCAGTGTGTGTGTGTGTGTGTGTGTGTGTGTGTGTGTGTGTATCCTCCCCCCCACATCCCAAGCTCTGTTCTTCATATCTGGTGCAGTGAGGCGTGTCTTCCCTCATTGTTGCCTTGTCAACCACTTTTCCCTCGCCTCCTACATCTATCTATCTGTCTCTCTGTCTCTCTCTCTCTCTCTGGCTCTCTCTCTCGCTCATCTTCATCAGCCAGCAATCTGTTTGTGCAGTCCAGTCCACGGGCTTAGTCCTGGGCCCTCCGGGAGCATCATTTCCATGACAACCGCACTGAAATCCATCCAGCCGGTATGATCTTCCTGCCAGGCCTGTATGCGACCTTAAGCCTTAGAGCATCTGAGGTTAGCAGGACAGAACTGAACAGAATGGAAGCGACAGTCTGGATCAGTGTATAGGTTTTAGGGCAGGAGCAAGGTAGAGGATGGAATTATGGGATTTAAGAGATGGGAGAACTTTTCAAAGCACAATAGGTCTATGTAATTGCAGGTGTATTGGAGAGGATCGATAGCAGACTTCGGGTCAGTGTGGAGGAGTAGTACGATACGGATTCATGGAAGAGTTCGTTCGAATGTATGACGTGTAATACAAAGCCACCAACATTAAGGTCTACATGTTACTTTATTGTACTCTGTCCTCTTATCGCATCGTCTTTTTTTCCATTTATATGTATTTATATACATTTTTATACTTTACTCACCTTTCTTCGACTAAAGTGTATCTTTTTTCTTAAAGAAAAACAGCCATGATTCAACCTAACCTCTATCTGTAGTATAAAAAACTCATTTATGATGGAAGTCTAAGGACAGTTGATCATTCCAACATCTAAAACATCTAAAATATGCGACTATGTAGGCTATAAAGCCATTCCGTTTATTATGCCCATACTAATTCTTATGTATTTCTGTGTTTTGAGTGTCTACATAATCTCAATTTCTTCCCTCTGGAGAAAAAAAACAAAAAAAAAAACACAGTCTTATCTCTGAAAAGACACAAATTGTACAGATTCATTAAAATGTTCTACAAAAATATGCGTTTCACATAATTGGGGCTATTGACACCCCAGCAACTGTTCTTCCATTCTAGACTTCCATTATAATTGAGCTTCAGATAAACAGCTTTTCTGTTCTTTTCTCAGTAAAGGGAAACATTTCGAAAATTGTCGTGTATGAAAACTAACCATATGTTTCAGATGCTGTAGATTGAGTTTGAGATTGAGATTAAGTTGAAAAACAATTAGTTACTCTACTTTAAACTGAATTCATTAGATCTCATTGTCCAGCACTTTGGTCACTTTATGTCATTTTTACATCTTATTAATAAATGAACTTGACTTTAGATCTAGAGTAGTTCAAAAATCTTGAAAGATATTCAAAAGAAATGAAAAAAGGCCAGAATAAAAGTATTTAAGCATGGCCAGTGTCATATTAGTGATCAACCCTTAGAAGTTTATCTTTATTTTTGCCCATTTTGGATACCAAGGTTTAACCGTGAATTACAACTGCATCCATTTCAAATAGATATGTTCTCTATATTTTGTTTCAGCGCAGATAGCTTGAAGATGCACACAAATAAGTCGCTGGATGACCAGATTTTGATTGGTGTAATGGACAGAAAAACAGAACATACGAATGGTCAAAAGGTCTGGTTTGAAATCTGTTGGCAGACTGTGTATATTTACAGTAAAACTACCTTCTACCTTAATAAATGAAAACAGCAAACCTTGGTGGAGTGCTGGTTTATAACCCAAACAACAGAGCAAAAATCCTTTTTACTGCATGTGTTATGTGTGAAGATATGGGTGCTTTATAATCACAATTTTCCCCTTTTAAGCCTTGAAACATAACGTGACAAGATGCAACTTAAAGTGAGTGTAAATTATTAAGTGATATTTAGTACATGATCTTTGGTGGTGTTTGAGTTCAAATGAGGGCAGCTGTGGGACGCTTGGACCTTAACCTTTAACTATCCAGCTTTATGTTTGAATTGTAAAAGTTTTTATTTAACCACTTTATCCTAATCAGGGTTACTGTGGATCCAGAGCCTATCCCAGGTGCACTGGGTACAAGGTGGGAATCCACCCTGGGTGGGATGCCAATTCATCTCAGGGCACCACACATACACAGTCACATTCTCTTTCACACTTAGGAGCGATTCTGAGTAGGGAATCCACGCAGAAAGCCTACACTGACTCGGGAGAACTGTACGTTTCAAAGACAGCACCAAACTCGGGATCAAACTGGGGACTCTGGAGCTGTGAACACCACCTGCTACACCATCGTGCTGCTCTTCTTGCATTATATTCTTCCTCAGTTGCAAGGCGCTCTGAATGCAAACACCTGCCAAATGAATAAATGTAAGAGTTTATGCATGTTATTATCAAAGCAGCTCAGATTATATGGCTTGAGTCTCAGTCAGAGTGGAGAGGCTTTCGTTAATGTTGGCAGTTGAAAGTCGGGGCATCTGAAATGTGCCAGAGGCAAGTCACACACTTGCTGGCTCACAAAGACATTAAACAGGCAGCTGCAAATTGTGTGGGTCTTCAGTGTTAGCTTTGGTTTCGATGTGCATCGAAAAGCATCATGCAGCACATTAAAGATGTTTATACTGAAATATATGTGATGTGCTTAGCGATTTTGGTGCCAATTTATTGGTCGGTGCTGTATACTTGTTATTTCCGTGAGATTTTAGGGGTTGTCTACTACACTGACATCAAATTTAAATGACCTCAATCCTAAGGGATAACGGTCAGATTTTGCTGTTAGCTCCTAAAAACAAAAGAGCAAGAGCTTCTTTTCTTACTCACCATTTTCCAGTGATATTTAGTGTCTAATTTACGAGAAATCCAACACTGGAGTAATGGAGACCATAAACACTGCAGAAAATGATGCAGCTGCACTGAGTTACAGCAGAGACTCGGCTCAGCTAGTTAGTTATCTGTGAGATGGCAAGNCTGCCACTATCAGCGGGTAGTCGAATGGCATTGTGGGTAATGCAGGAAACTGTTAACCAAAGTGAAAATAGACCAAAAGACGTTTAAACTAAAACATCAGCTCAGAATTTCATTAGAAAATAAATCTTGGCTGCCACTGCAGTGTTAATCATAAACTTTCTGGTGTGATACAGGAAATTTTGCACAATGAAAGAGTAAGGTTTGCATAACTTTCCTTTCCATATGCAATATACATCTGCATTGCCAATGTGTGCGCTTGGGAGAGACGTACGGGCTCTGTTTAATGAGAAAATCACTGATGCCTTGTCGTACTGCCAACCCCAGGCGAAAACACCAAGCTGTCCAAGACTTATCAAGAGACACATTATCCAGTACTGCATTGTCACCCGTGCTCACACACACACACACACACACACACACACTAATGCATACATAGGCACACACATATTTTCAGCCACAATAACTTATTCTACCTGACTCAGTCTAATGAGCTTCTTTTTAGGTAATGTAAATGTCAAAACCCTCCCGTGCAAAATCCTCAGACAGACACAGGAATGTGCCATCGAGTCAAGATAATCCTTCACAGACTTTCTACACCAATACTGGGGGCTTTAAGGGCTCATTTAATACATTTTGCGAATATGAATTCAGTCTGCATAAAAAAAAAATCATTCAAAAATTCTGATTTCACATCACCAGATAAGATCATACCTCCACAGTGAACAAAAAAAAAACAATACAAGGTTTTGACAGATCAGAAAAAGTCTGTTTTGGTCTTGTTATGCTATCACACAAGCAAATTAATGTTAGATGATCAGATTTAGGAATATATAACGCTATCAAAAATTTCATATACTACATATCTATATGACAAACAGAGTAGCTACAAAGGTTATCCCAGAGACAGGCTTTTAATTTAAATTAAAGTTGTATTCCTGCTGTCCCTCTGTGCCTGCATTTCAGGTCTAGACCTTCATTACATTCTATCCTGCTAAGAAAACAATTTTAAATTGGATCGCTCACCGTGTGGACCTCATATATTAAACTTAGAGATAACTTAGGAAATCCCAGTCAGTCAGTCAGTCAGTCAGTCGCCCACAGCAGATCATATCCGCTAAGTAATGAACACTAGGAATGTGAAAATACTGCAGCTCACCAATGAGTCAATGTTAGCAGTGGTGCAAAGCCACCATTCGTAATTTGCTCTTCATCAACAACAAATCCACAACCAAGTCCAGCTGGATTTCACTTTTCTAGATATCTATTATAGTGATATGGAAAATTACTATTTTTCATACTACCATTAAAATTACTAACATACTAACTGTCAACATAGCAGTTAGAATCTGAGAAAGAACAGATTGTCTGTCTTAAGAAAATGGGGAAATGAAATTGATGGTCTCGGGGAGTTTTTCCAACATTTTTGGAAGAAAGTACCAAATGTTCAGATAGTTTGGAGAAGTGACTCACACAGGCCCAGACAAGCAAGGGCAAGAAAAAGATAATTGAAATAGATAAGTGAAATAGATGAGGTAAGATGGGGATATGTGATGTGAAGAAGATGATGGTGAGGAAGATAGGAGGTATGATAATATGATAATCGGTGTACCCTCTCATCCAATCTCAACAGGATGTTGATTTCCTTGTTCTTTACTAAATATATACAAATAACTATGAAATGAATAATTCCTGAATGTAACCATATATACTGCAATCTTCTGTCTCAACCCTTGTAGCACTCTGAGGTAAGGTACGGTTGGTAAGGTAAGAGTGGCTATCTGGGCTCGTGAGCAATTGTTGATTGAATAAAATATTTACTTGAGCACATTCAAGCGTTGGTAGTGATTTCTTATTTTGCAGGTGAATTTCCACCACTGTGGACACAACCTAAAAAAACCCACACTATTACGTGTAAATAAACTGTAGACTTGCATAAACCAAGGCCAGCTATCGATTAAGCTACCATTTGTGCTTGTAGTCACATATTTCTCACAAAATGGTTGCACTTATTGACAAACAAATATGTATGGCTGGTTTCACTGTCACTTCTTACTTATGTAGGTGGTTAATTCGATTTGCATTCAGCTCTTTAAAGCCACGACCAACGCATGACCTGGACAAATCAAAAGCCAACCAGATTTTAACGGTAACACTAGCTATGATTATTAGTTCTAAAGGTTCTGCATGAACACCACATTATTTGAGCGTTATGAGGCATCATTAGATCTTACAAAACACTTAGAAGGAGTCATTACTAATTTAAGAAGGAATTATGAGCACAATTAGAATGATTTATGATTGTAGGTTTCATTAACAGTGTTGCCGAAGCGAACCATAAAAAGAATGTATTTGATTAGATTAAATTACAACAATGTTGATGCTATAAAATAATCATTTTTTAAATAACCTTTTCTGCTTTTCATTTTTGGATTCTCAGAATTCCTTAGGTCTAGAACGCCCTAAATATTCCTCTGGTTTACAGGAGTCATTGTTCTGGCTGCAGGCCCAGAAGTTATTAAATATATATATTTTTTACTTTTCTCCCTTCAGTATTCATAAAACCATAAAATTCATTGACCAGGTGACCTCCCTCATGACTTGCCCTGGTAATCAGGAACTCTCTTTTTACTTCTCTTTGGTCCTCTGAGGAAGTTCTGTAGTAAAAAAAAAAATCAATTAACTTCAAGAGAAAAAGACTCACATTTAAGCTTGGCACAAGGGGATGGTTTTTAAATGTACTTTAAAGGTTCTTGTCTTTTGAACAATGCCAAGGTGGAAAGAACTGTATAACATGGTCAAGCTAAGTCGCCAGCATTTGATAGCCATTTTCAATCGCATTGGTTAATGAAAGCTAGCTTGGAGGCCATATTGATTATTTCCACCATTATTTACAAACAAGTCTGATATGTGGTGTCTGACACAAAATGGCAGACAGGATCTATTCTAGTGCCTTTTTGCCCCCTTTCTTTGCGATCTGTCATGGCGAGGCAGGGATACACCCTGAACGGGATGCCAGTTCATCGCAGGGCACCATACACGCACACACACACACATTTACACACTCATTTCTGTGACCTTCAGTTCTGGCTTTTCTTCACTGTAATATGGACTTCCTCTAAGACATTAACTGCCAAGCAAGTTTCCTCACTTCCTCGACTCTAATGACGTGGGAGGATGATACTCACTCTGCCATCGTCAAATTAATGGTGCTAATTTATGTTACACCTAATTTTTCATCTCACTTTCACCCACACACAAAGCAGAGGTGGAAAAATACAGAGTAGTTCCAGCAGATATTAAACAATCCCCAACCTTCAAAATTAAAACTAGAAAAAGCTCGCTACTGCTAGCAAGTAGTGATAACTGAAGCCTCTCTGTTTTAATACCTCTGTGCCCAGCTGGCATGGCAGCCAAACCCATCGAGGGCAGATGGTGAGGCATCAAGGGGGCATAACGCATACGCAGAACGATCCGGAAACATGATAAATAATACACAGTAAGAAGTGAGGTACACTGGCAGAGTTAAAAGCAGGATGTAATCATACAATATCCTAACATAGGAAGTAAAATGTGCTAAAAAGCAAAAAATACAAATGAACGCTTTAAACATAAAAGAGCGATTTTTTTTTTCGTACTCCAGACTGATCAAAGTTCAATGAATATAAAGTCCTAATTTCTCATGATTGCTCATTTGCATAACTTGGATGAAGCTGTAATGGATTTGATCCAAGAGTAGATTTGGGTCACTTCTGTTTTCAATCTGAATTGGAAAAAAATAAAGACTATGGCGATGTTTTTATGGTTATTAGGCTACATGGGCATGCATCCAATTCAAGTCAAATTTAGTAAAAATGAAATTGACCCTGAACCCATTTCACTTCCAATTTAAATGTGCTGTGTAATAGGCCTACACAAACAAGAACAAATCTGCTGAAATTTATTTCAATCTGGTGCTTTTACATAATAGTTTAGATAACCATGAATAATGGGTTTATTATTCATAGCAAAATGTAATACTGCAAGGTTTACTTGACAACCTGAGAATGGACCATGGCATACATGAGTGAAGAAATGATTATATAATATACTACAATCTATAGCCAAATTAATTAATATATATATATATATATATATGAACAGAGGTGGGAGGTAACAAATAACATTCTCTGTTATTAGCTATACATAATTTTTTTCCCGTATTTATTTAGGCAATTTATATAGTGGCATCTAGCTATCATCATTATTAACATGTTGAAATAGAAAATGATTGGTATGTATGTATATGTATATGTATATGTATATGAAATGCCATCTTGCCATTTAATGTAGGCTACATTTCCTTCACCTGGGCAGCTGTAGGTTACGTATAGCTAGCAGTGCGCGACTGTCAAATGATGTCAGAAAACTTTAGGCTGAAGTAATTTAATATTACTGCTTGTTTAAATGTTTGCTGGCTACTCTGGGAAGACTAAACCTCTATGGCATAAGTGTACTATATCATATTAATACTTAATTTGTGCACCTAATAAACTAATATGTGTATTAGCCTGTTACATTGCATTTCTCATGGTTTGCATTTTAACGCTCTTTTGAACAGGGTAAGTCAGCTGAGTCAGACACGATTAAAGCATGCAAGTGTGCAAGCAAAGAAGCAAGAAAAATGAAGTAGTTAAAAAAGATAGGGAGGGCACTTTTAATCTGCAGTAGTATTTTTTTTCCGCCAAGAGGGTTCGACGACAAAACATCAGTGATTAAACTTAAAAGGGTCGCCGGTGACTCAGCGGACTCTAGCGTTTATGGGAAAGTGTGCCACAGTACAGAAATGTTCTATAGTTACTGCACAGGTATGCTCGATTTGTTGATGGATCAGTCCGCAGGATCTGCCAGCTTTTTCCATTTCAAAAGGGTGTACAGGTGCATGTTCTATGCTAATAATATAAGGATAAATAACTAATAAGTCTCCTCTTGGTGCTTTGCCTCCTGGATGTTACGACACTTTTAAACGACTGCTTTGTTTTGCACTGATGTTAATGTTGTTTACGCTGCTTTGTTTGCATGCTGCTGTCAAAAGCCATCAGAAATGCATATTTAAATGCTGGTTTTCCAAAATGCACTTCCCAGAGGAGCATTTCCCCAAGCACAATTAGCATTAAAACACCCCTCCAGTTGCCAAATTACTCCCACGCCCTTGTGTAGCATGGAGGACTCGGCAGAATTTATGTGTGGCGCTTATTAAATCCACAAGAGGTTAACGAAATCCACAGCAGTCGATAACAGAATAACAGTCCTATAATCACAGCCTGTAAAAGTTCAAACCAAACAGCACAGACAAACAGGTGCAAAGGGAAATCCGAACGCAGAGAGTAGAGAAGTCAACAACCCAGTATAAATAAAGAATAGTGCAAGTAGCCACCAGCTTACGACGACTGACGAGATTTCACAATAAACACTAAAAATTGTTATTTACATTACATGAGCAATGACAGTCAATATCATGTATCATGTGAAAACAATCAATAACAAGATCAACAAGATCAGAACTCTGTGAATGAGCCCTCTAGTGGCGGGTTATTATTTAACACCTTGGTATCACAGTACGCATATTCACTAACAGCTCAGCAGCTATAACTCACAGTAGATAATAAGAGGACTGCTTGACATTTCATGTGTACTTGAAGTATTGAAGACGAGAGTTTGACGAGAGTCTAAGTTTACAGTTAAGTTGTTACACATTTCCGAAAATTTTGTAGTCTTGTCCATCAAATAAGCACAATTATCTTTAATACGATGTTGTTCGTCTTCTTCTTTTTCTTTGGTCTGCTCCCGTTAGGGGTCACAACAGAGGATCATTGGTCTGCATATTTGATTTGGCACAGTTTTTCGCCAGATACCCTTCTTGACGCAACCCTCTGCAATTTTATCCGGGCTTGGGGCTGGCACTGGGAGTACATTGTCGTGTGCAGCCCCTGTGGCTGGGGTTGGTTCCCTGGCCAGGAATAAAACCCGGGCTGTGGTGGTGACAGCACCGAGGCCAAACCACTCGTCCTCCAGGGACCCGTTAATTATCTTTAATACAATACAATTTTTTAGAATATATTATTGTCCACAAGGTCAGTTAGTACATGTCGTTACTTATGCTATAACAGCTATAAGCAGTCGGTACCTTACCAGCTTCTCGAAACCACAAAGCACTAAAAACGCTCCTGTGACAGAAAAGTTACTAACAAGGCACTGACACTGGAGACTCCTTCCATAAATGGTAAATTTACAGAATGCTTCACTGTAGCAACTAATATAAGATTTTTTGTTGTTGTTAAATAAACACACTTTTTATTATTATCCTTAGATTATGGAGTTTGTCTACCATACATTCCCTGTGAATGCGCTGTTAATGTAGAAACGATAACATATTAGAACAACTGCATTAATATAAACCTATGTTTTGAATTACAGCTGGAACTACTGTGAGAGCTGCTGTTATAGAAAATGAATCCACACCGTGACATTAAGATTTGTTAGTCGTAAATTACCGTGACCACATATTTTTAACAGGCAAGGACAAAGACAAAATATTGTAAGCCTCTCTCTGTCAAGTCACCATACGGTCTCTGTGAGTTTAATATTGCTCCAGCAACATTACTGCATCCCTATGATAAGTTTAACAGCCTTCATTGCACTCTCAGAGGCCCCCAAAATCCAAACAGATAATTACTAAACATATGGTTTTGCTATTTCCGGATATGGGAGCAGGGGAGAGAGAGTGCGGCAAGGAAGACATTTAGCCCGAGATATGGATTATTGCGACGAAAAATTGAGAATCCAATAATTCAGGCATATTTTTATTTAATTTTTTTCCTCCCTAATGCTTCTGGGATACAGGGTTCATACATAGGGATGGTAATAATGGTCTGTCCCAAAGTCTCTTAGCCATAACAATGAAACCCAAAACGCTGCAGGAAATAAAGAAAAAGTCTGCCAACAATAAGTTGTACTAGAGTTTTAGAGGAAACAAGAGAAGACTATAAATAGGCTATTTGGCGCATCGAGAGCTTGTTAGTGCATCTCATCTCAGTGCAAGGGTGTTGGAACTCTCCACAAGTAACAACACAGATTGTTGATGCCTCACACATCTCTTCACTGGTGTTTCTTCAGTTACTGATCTGCATTCGCTAACAGTGGAAACCCTACCTGACTGGTGCAAATATATAAGGCAGGTCATCAACATAATGACACCAAAGCAATAAAATCCTCACAGTGAATTCTCTTTTTAAGATTTATATTATTATTGACTTTTTGTATTATGACACTTCAGACATCACAGCTTTAGCCAGTCATAGTGTGAATTTGATTTATGTGATCAATTTTCCAGACATATACATGTAAGTATACCGTAATTTATACCGACTGTATTCTGTCAGTCATCCACATCAAATTTCTACTAAATAATTATGAACATATTATTTGTAATAAACAGGAGATGTGCTCTAAACAGATACAAGAAATACACTATATGACCAAAAGTTTATGGACACCTGAGAATCACACCCATACGTGGTTCCTTCCCAAACTCTTGACACAAGGTTGGAAGCACATAATTGTCTAGAATGTCTTTGTATGATGTAGAATTACAATTTCACTTTACTGGAACTTAGGACCCCAAACCTGTTCCAGCATGACAGTGCTCCTGTACACAAAGCGAGATCCATGAAGACATGGCGACGGTTTCAACCTGACCTTCTTGAAACCCTACTTGGCCTTGCGGCGGACGTGGGGTTGTAGTGACGGAATGAAAACCAATTCTCTTCCAAAATCTAGTGGAAAGGCTTCCCGGAAGAGTGAACGTTATTATGACAGCAAAGGGGAAATAAATGTGGAATGGGATATTCAAAAAGCACATATGGGTGTGACGATCCACAGACTTTTTGCCTAGTGTTATACAGAAGAAAGAACCATACCCACTGATCGTTTAAATTTAAATATAGATACAAAGACTTGGTGCACTGAACAGATAGTGGCATTGCTTTTCACCCCAGTAAAGCGAGACCTATAAATAAATAAATAAAAATAAAAGTCTGTATCCAGTCTGTAAAACAGTTCAGCTCTACAGTGGAACATGTGTGAATCAGTATGCAAAGTGCAGTTATTATTGTTTAAACAAGCCTTTCTGAGACCAGCAAAATGCATTTTCATTATTCAGTCCTTGAAACGATGACTAAAGCCACAAGTTTAGTCATCGGCATAAATCATGACAATCATGACATTATCCAGTACTTTTTCAACACTTCATAATTATAAATCATAGAAGGCTACAGACTGGGGTTTTTCTAGCTGCTATCGGCTGCAGGTGAACTGGAGGCAGGCCAGCTACTGTTCTGCCATAAATAGGCCTAATAGTCTATCAGCAATCTGAGGTAAAAGCTTAGTTCAACCTCATCTGCCCCAGAGATGGGTGTTGCAAAACTCATCCCTTTTAATCTAGTGTTATTATAGATGAGGAGTTCAGTGGCACTGCCCCAGCGAGTCTATTAAACGCTCTATAGTCCACTTTTTTCCCCCATTTTTTCATAACACACTAATACCTCTTTTTAATCAGATACATGAAACGCTGAAAACCAAATTCTTCCCCGTTCTCCTTTCTATATTAAATGCTTCACCCATCTCTACAAAACAACAGCAGGACAGACAGCTTACTTAGCCCAGGTGGTCTGTTTATTCACCTTTATTTTGCAACATAAGATCCGAAGGATGAAAAATGCTATTTTCAACAGCGACCTGCCGACCTCCAGAAATTCCCTCGCATCTCATTCATCTTGTCTTAATCACGGCTCTGTAATGAGCACCCCAATCTGAGAATAACCTCCACTGTGACTGACATCAATCAGAGCACCCCAGCCTCGTCAACACATCCTGCCATTAGCATAGCCTATCGCGGCTTGGCAGAATCCCTCGCTTCGGGCTGACACAATCTAATCACGCCCGGATGGCATACATATTCACATACACGCCATGGAGTCAACCACCAAACTATCTGTATTCTGAACCACAGCTGCCTGGATAAAGCATATGCATGTCAATTTGGACAGGTTTGAGAGACTAATGGATAAAAAGAAAATGTCCTCCGTGTGTAGGCCAAGTAATTAACAAAAAGGTGCATGCTTGCATGTGCTTTGAGCTTTAAACCCAGTCCTTCATATTATCGCTCATCATACAGTGACTTATAAGATAAATCAAAGTCTTTGCTTCAGCTCTAGTCTAGTTTCACACTTCCGAGTGGTTTATAGTATATTCATTCATGTCACATGCTCCAAAAGCAAATTAAAGCTCTGCAGATTGGGGATGTAACCGAATACAAATACATTATTGAGAATGAAAAGATACAAATAAAGATACTAACTGGAGGCACGTCATTTTTGAAAAAAAAAATCTTGCCAGAAAGGTTCAGAGGTATGCAATCAAGACTGGGATTCTGTGTGGCATAAGGAAAATGTCATGCGAGCAGGAGGTTTTTATTATCATGTTTTATTATCATCATTAACATGCGATACATTTACAGTGAAGTAAGTAAGTAGGAATCATTGGCGGACCAGTCCTGGTGTCACCAAAGTTAATCTGATGATTACAAACATAAAACCAAACCAGAACAAAGTAAATTTGATAGAAAATACAGCGGCAGGTACAAACATAAATAATAACCACACATCTCTAGATGAGACTAGTTATGAACTCAGGTGATATAGCTGAGTTTTATTTTTTTTTTTTTAGTGTTTTTTTTCCACTGTTTTCAGAGAGTACAGAGGTAAGGTATATTTAATGTTAGGGTGGAATATTTAATTCCTTTTTTTCAAAAAAAAAGGTCTTTGTTTCTAAATCTAAATACAAATACTGATATGGATATTCGGAGCACTAAATAGATACAGATACATATAGTGTTACATTCGTACTCCAGATCCACGAGAGCACAGAACAACCCAAGGTTAGTGTGGCTAACAAAAAAAAAAAACTTTTACTCATTTATTATTTATTATTCATATATATTCTGTAATAGTCAATGAACAAATACTCGGTTACTCACTAGGAAAGTGGGAATAACCTTTTTTTCAGTGCAGGTAAAAATATCCTCCTTTATATGTCTGACACATAAAATAGAGAAATAATAAACAGAAATATTAAAGGCACAGCCAAAGCTTAACGTGAATGTCAGCTCAATATTTCAGTCTGTAGCCCTACTGTAGCAGCACACACTCTGGAGATTTAACTTGTTTCAAATTCAAACTTCATTTGTAACTTCACGTTATAACTGGCACAGAGTTCAGGAGTAAGAATCTCACTGGATTAACAGAATGTCTCTGATCCCAGTGACAATGCAGGGTGATAATAATCCATCAGTACAGATATTTCTGGTATATTTACTAAACCAGTGAATGAAAACAGAAATGAATGCTGCAGTCTAAACTGAAAAGTGTGTGCAGTGTCGCTTGAGGTGGAAAATGGGCTTAAACTGCAAAACCTCTTACCACAATAATGGCACTCTCTGCATCAAAATTCTGCCATACATGGCACTTCTTTTTCATATTTTCTCACTGAATTCATGCATAAGGTATGCCGTAACAAATAGTGATTCCAGCATTCGATTACTGGTACTTCAAATGGTTAACCAGGTACTCGAATACTGGTGCAATCTGAAGACCTTAAACATGCTTATAAAGACCTTAATAGCTGATTTTACAATTTACATATATATATATGCAATATTTCTACTAAAGTTTATTTCCGAATTATAATATTCCCACCTCAGTCACTGTACCGAAAAAGAAGAAAAAGAAAATTTGCACTTTAATAATTTAAAGTACTAAAACTACAATATTTAACTGAGAGACTTTGATTAATGTTGGTTACCAAGTTTTCTCCATTATTGCTCTTATGACTAAAATGCTATAAAACAAATTTAGTTATCACTCCCACATGACCATTGTACTTGAGTAAATACGAAACTGTTCCAGACACGGTAATTGCATCACCTCTAGTTAAGGGTTCCATGTTTATATGATTAATGGTTTAAGATATTGAAATGTTATACGGAGTGTACCCTAGGGAAGCCTTGTGGCTATACATGGGATTTTTTAGCTTGTGTATGGCTCTACAATAAAAAGTGCAGTTTATTTTTTGCTATAATACTCATTATATCTATGCTAAGAAAGTGTGGCCTAGGTGAGTCCCTGTGGAGTTCTCACATGTAAGTTCTGACATGTAATTGGCTCTCATTCTGCATTCTCGTCACATTTCTGTCTTCGTCTTAGTCATCAGAAATAAAGTCGTCAATGAAATGAAACCTATCGAGTGCTTCACATCACCGGAGCATGTTGGCCACCAAATGAAAATGCACACTGGTACCTCTGTTGGAGTGAAACACAAACAGATTGGGCTGTATTTTTAGATGGCCACAATGCACCATCCTCTTGATGTTGTATTACAGTAAGCGCAATTGCTTTAGAAGCTTGTATCAGGATCAGGTTGCACTGCAGAGACAGAGATCCTGAATCTCAAAGGGAATTAACAAGACTGCTAAGAGGCACAGATCTCATTTAGAATAGAAAATAGCTCCCTCATTTGTGCGCTGACATGTATAAGTAATATTAGATGTTATTTCCTGTGTCCACATAAGTCTTGTTTAAGGTCTTTACTGGGGGGGGGTTGATCTGTGATGAGCAAACGCTGCGCAATGACAAACTATCGATCGCGATGATTGATGGTATGAGGGGGCATCTACATCACAAAAGAAAAATCAATACCAAAAAAGCTAAGAGGAAGGAAAAGTATAGAAACGCAGCTTGGACCATTCAGTCGTCATCATTTTGCCATTACTTATGACCCCAGAAAGTAGCCAAAGGTACCCAATCAGTTTCCCAGCTGGTCAAAGCTTGCCAAGAAGCTTTTAGATATGGCTGGACTAGTATTTAAAACGACTTTTATTGAGACGACGTTTAAGTGTTCAGTGACAATTAGAAAGTCTAGACTTTTTTTAAGCTCACCATTGGTCCACTGATTTTTCTTTAGGAAACAATATAAAACAGCAAGCTCTGGAGAAGAAAAATGCAAGTGAACAAAGCAATGGAGCATTGGCTAGGCACATTAACCTTACAGATGGACTGCTACACAATTATCCATGTGCCACTAGTCACATATCATCTTCTACATCTATAGGTATGAAATCGAAGACTAAAAAAACACACATTTTTGTTTAAAATGATTAAATGGCTTGGGAATTAGTTTTTATTTTTTTTCAAACACAATAATCATTCATAAAATAACACAAATATATGAACTCTTACGAGTCGTAAGAGTAAAACGGTAATGAATGCTGGCATCCTTCATCAGTTTCCATGGGTTAGTCAAAGGGTCGTGGTCCAAGCTTGCCAAAAAGCTTTTAAATAAGCCTCCTGATCATAAATTTTGCTGCAAATCATTCTGCAGCAAATTCACAAGTGGCTATTCATCTTTCAGATCTGATAAGTTCAGCACTGGCACATTGATTTTTTTTTTAAGAAAACAATATACTACAGCAAGCTCTGGACAAGGAAAAATGCAAATGAACAGAGCGACAGAGCATTGGCTAGGCGTATTAACCTCATGGAGCCAAAGGTTTTTTTTTCCTTGCCTTTTTCTTATTTCTTCCGCAGAATACTCCATTGAGAAAGATGCTTCAGTCATGACAAGGGAAACGCAGCATCCATTCTGTGCCTTTTATATGGTGAAGCGCCCTCCTGGGACTCCCTACGCTCATGTAGACTGTAAAGGGTTCTGACTGTAGGCTATGCGTCATTCTTTTAGAGTTCAGCCAGACGGAGCCGAGCGTCGCTCAAACATTAAGAGGAAATTCTAGTCACGGTGTGTAGCAGCAGCGTTCAGAATCCTGTTGACCAAACAGCTTAGATGAATTAGGGTATGAATGAAACTTCTTTCTTTCTGCTTTCACTGAAAACGTGTTTTTATTGAGGTAGCTTGGCTGAAACTGATGGACTTCTACACAATTGTCCATGTGCCACAATTGTCCATGTGGAGACATGTATCTCCTTCTAGATCTATAGGTGAAAATATGAAATTGAAGACTAAACAGAATCCACAAACCCAGACTAAAATGGCTTGGGAATCAGTTTCTTTCAAATACAATCAGTAGTGATAAATATAACACTAATATATGACTATAGTAAATCTTTGACAGTCCGCACAGAAAGCTCAGAAGGTCAAACTTTATTATTAGTATTACAGAATTATTAGAAAACCCACTGCCGGTGGGAAGCACTAAAATAAGATCCCCATATTCAGCAGGTCTGCCTTTTCCTGACTGGTGCACAATACTGGCAGCCATCTTATCACTGTCTCTCACACCATCTCTCTGTGCTGTCAATCAGATTCCTCCAGACGCTTCAATCAGCCAATCAGATTCTCTGCAAGTGGGCCAGGGTGGTGAAGTGCCAAGGCTGCGATCATCAAGTGACATTTCAAGGTGCCATCTTGAGAGTTGTGGAGATTTGATGGCCTGTTCTTACACTCATGTGTTCTGGCAGTTTGAGCATTAAGAAGCAAATAGCCTAATTTACAGGACAACTAAATTACACTCACGCACCTGGCACAAAGGTATAAACCACATTTTTATTCTCAGGCAGGAAACTCCTTGTCACAAATGAAGGCATGACCAAATTTAGTCTGATGTTTGAAATCAGTATGAGAATGGCACATCTATATCAACAGCAAGAAATACAAGAAGGTAGCTGCTCGTCTATAAAATAATCTATTTCCATTTCCTTTCACTGAGAAAGCTGACTGCATTATTCATAAGTGTATGCTGTTTTTTTGTTTTTTTTTTCTCAGCACTTATGACATTCTAGCAGCTCATACTAGAGCATACAGCATATGTCTCTATGGGTGCGTTTCCTTTTGCTGTGCTGTTACCTGTTGTTGTGATTGATGATATGTGTTGCTTGCAGTTTTGTTTATTAGGCTATCTGGTATTTTGTCACAAGTTAGTCTTATACAACTTGGTAAACTACATCATTTGTATTACTGACTGCTTCGTGGCTTGTGTTCACCAATCCCGGTGCTCTTCCTATCAACTGTCTCACACTTCTAGTTACTGTTTTAGTTCTTGGAAATTTTGTCTAGTAGCACTGTCACCAACTCTGCCTTATTTGTTGCTGTCAAATAATTACATGTAAATGCAAGTGTAAACAAAGGGCATAACAAGATGACCAAACTGTTTACAAGGAGCTAATATCTCTAAAAATGTTAATGTTGCTAATAGTGAATATAGCTAGGAGGCCTAAGTGCCAGTTAATGTCATGCTAATGGTCTCCATTAGCACTCTTTCATTGGTTAATGAATAAGCCTATTCGCTATTAGATCCCATTAGCTTTAGTCTTTTTTGGGTGTAGGATTTATTTTCTAACACTGCACAGTGTCACCAGTTAAATAGCTTGGTATATTTGTACTGTATTGTGTTCTTGTATTATTAGTTTAGCTTCATATTTAGAAAGTGAAATACAAGACACCTGACATCACTCCGCTTCCAGATTTAAGATCTTTGTATCTTTGTTCAGTAGCTTCTGTCTGCAGACTGCAGACCACAGATGATGGGTACTTGAGTCCATATATGGAAGTGAGAGCAGCTCTGAGTGGTTGTGCCATTAGGGCCGTATGGGTATGGGGGTGTCTTTGAGTCCACGTATGGAAGTCAATCTTTCTATATACACGTACATTTTTTAAAATCACTCGAAGTGAGTTAGTGATAAATACTTATCACGTAACATATCCATGTTCCCGTCGTCATTGTATGTGAGAAATGATCACTATGCTCCGGAAACACATCATTGTGACCTGCTGTCACATAAACAACCCAAACAAATTATCCAGTAGCCTGAAACCACAAAAATACAGAAATATTAAAAATTATTTTCTGTATTAAACACCTCACTAACAAGTTTGGTTTAGTCATTATTCAACAACATCTTTTATTCATATTTATATACGAGTGTAGTCGCGTCAAGAAATTTTGAGCTAAAAAAAACTCACTATGCTTTATTTAGTGTATTGTGGATCATTTACAAACTGGAATACAGCTAATCTTAGTGTATAGTGAACTGTACTCTCTTATATTAAACAAGTGAAACTTCAGTTTTCTCGACGTGTAATTTATCACGTGATAGATCACTTAAGTGCAGTCCAGATTTTGTTAGCAAGCTAGCTAGCATGAGTTAACCCGATGAGACTTCTATGAGTTCATATTCACAGATGTTTATAAAGCTACATAAGCTAATCTGACAGGCTTTCTGAGTAGAATTTAGAGTCATATCTATAAATGATCATCAGGGAGTTTTTAAGTCATATTTGTAAAAGCTTTATAATTTTCACAAAAGCTAGCCAATTAGCCAACATGAGCAAACCTGACAGGATTTCTGAGGGAATTATTAGGTCATATTTATAAAAATTATTTTTTGATATATATATATATCAATATTTTGACTAAAGCTAGCTAACCACTACAGCTACATTAGCTAACCTAACAGAATTTCTAAAAGCAATTTAAAGTCATATCCATAATTTTTTTTTTTTTAATAAATTTTAGTAAAGATACATTTTTACTAAAGCTGGCCAATCATCCATATAAGATAACTTGGCAAACATTTCTAAGAGGATTAGACCATATTTATAAATGTTTATAATTTTAACTAAAGCTAGCCAACCAGCTACATGACGTAACCTGACAGGATTTCTAAGAGCAGTTCAAAATCATATCCATATCCATGTTTATCATTTTTACTAAAGTTAGCCAACCATGTACTCAAGATATGGAGGTGTCCTAAAGAGTCTCCTAATAATCCAGTATGCAAAGTGATTTCGATCAGTCGAGGAAATCGATGTACTTGGTATCTGACAATATTTTCTAAAAATCATGTTCTTAAGTGCTCATAATCTTGACTGCTAATGCTAGCTAGATGGGTAACTTAAGATCATCATTCTGGGGTCCACAAAAATTCCACTGTTATATCTTTAATATACAATTAAAGTACACAAAACTGACACAACATGAAATTAAAGAGCATTTGGTACACAGACCACAGATATTCTTTTTGGGGACCAGGGTTTGAGCAATTCCAGACAAGTATGTTGTTCAGAACAGTGTGTCTAATTTGACATCATCATCTCATTCTTTTCTTTTCCTTTAATATGTTTAACTGCAGAAAGCATTACCACTTGCAGAGCCCTGTCCTATTTTAAGATGTGAAAGTATCTCTGCGCCATCCTACGGTATGTAAATATTGCCCTTGTGTTCTTAAGAGATGTTGGGGCCACTGCAGCAAAGATCTCAATTTTTCTCGGCTTTTCTTTCCTCCTAGGCGATCAGCAATGCGCTTCACAGCGCCCACCAACAGAAGATCAAAGACAGAGGAATAAATTATTCCTCATACATCGCACGGTCACCACATTTAGAACGCTTGGATCAGATTCTGGAAAATGGATTAAGAAAGCAGTGGTGTCTAATGCATACTTAAGGAAAACTTTCATATTGAATTTACAATAATTAGTGAGTGGGTTTTTTTTCAGCATTTGTTAATTAGAAGCTTGAAATGTAAATGAAGTTTTAATTTTAATGCTGCCATGGTGAATAAGTTAGAAGGCCTCAGACACATGCGTTTCAACTCATTGATTATTCACTTGACAGTGTTACAGTGGTAACGAAGAGTTAAGGAGGACCTGCAGGAAGAAGGTAATTAAACCTGACTGACTGCAATGGTGAGAGAGAGAGAGAGAGAGAGAGAGAGAGAGAGAGAGAAAGAGCAATTCCCAAATTCACATACAAGTCCAAAAGAAAAGCAGCATTTCTGCAGCTATCTTTTCAACAAAGCTCCCAACTCCTCGAGCCATGTCTCGTTTATTTCATTCCAGCGGAGCAGTCAATCAAATGGTCCATGATCTATGGCTTCTCAATTCAGACGGTAGGTCTGCTTCATAAAACAGTTTAGCCATACATCCTGTAATGCCATTTCAGTCCTTTTGTTCTCACTGTGGACAGATGGCATCTTTGGCTCTCGAGTTTGTGAACATGAGATGGCTTGATGACTTCTGCACTAGTAACCATAAATGAAAGCTAAGAGGGTAACTGCCCACAACGTCATCCATTTTTAACGACAATTGTCTTTTTGGTCAATAATGTTCGTTCTTTAATTTCACTATTAAGTCATTACGAATGGACAGTATGTTTTTTTTCTGGACATACACAAATGTAAACAGAATCGGTAAGAATTTGCCAGTGCCAAAATAATATTTGTATTTAATATTAAAATATTACTAATAAAATATTAAATAGTATATATTTAAAATAATAATAAGTACTATTATTTAAATATATATATATATATATATATATACTTAACTATTGTTAAACGTTTTTGCACTTGGTTATAGTGGAAACGAGGCTACAAACAGTACTGGAGGCACTTTATTAGAAAAGATTATGACATCTCTCAATTAATTATCTTGGTTGGTGCTCATTTGATGATGTCATCCCATCTTTGGTCAATCATTCATTCATTTTCAGTAACCGCATCATCAGGTCAGGGGCATGGTGGATCCAGAACCTTTACTGGTAACACCAGAACACCAAGGCAGGAGAATATACCCAAGGATACCAGTCCATCACAGGACACACACACATTCACGTTTCAGGACAGTTCAGCCTAGCTAATCCACCTGCCAGCATGGTTCTGGGAGATGGGTAGAAACTGGAGGAAACCCAAGTTCAGGACCAAACCACAGACGCTGGAGCTGTGAGGTGACAACACTACCTGCTGATCTAGTATGCCACCCTGTTTTTAATCTATTCACCAAACAACAGCTGATGAAAACAGAACGATCGGAACATACGTAGTGAATTTGGATATTTGGATAGAAATATATATATAGCGAATCGTGATTAACCTCCTCTACTCAGAGACGGATTCATTCCTGCTCTAAAACATTAGTATCCAAGTGTCAGATGATGGATTCACGTAACCTTATCATTACACCAACACTCATCTCATTATGGTGATTTGAAAATAGTTGCTACTCGTGATAGAAGCTTGTTGGGAGATTCTGACAGGATGCTCACCCACTCGCATACCACAAATAGCCCACTGAAAACGTTATAAAAAAAAACTTAAGGCCCACTCTCTGCTGATTTTCATCCATCCGGCCTCACACCATACCACTTAGAATGAGTAATCCACAAAAAGGTGAGTAAGAAAAAAAGGACTGAGGAAGCCGGAAAGTGTCCACGCAGGCGTAGGACAGTGTGAGTTTCTCAAGACACAATGCGTTTGACTCCTGAAGGATTATTATTATTAGCACTGAGATATGCATGTCTGTGTCTGACCAGCACACAAGAAGAAGCTCTGGAAAGGTGCCTGGTCTTAAATTGCCACTGTCTCCAAGATCTAGGCTATAATGACGAACGTTAAAAAAAAGAGAAAAAAACTCAGCACACATCCACTGACAATAAAATGATGTTCATACAGAAAATACTAGCTGTATATAGATTTAGGAGTGGTAAGGTTGTTCAAAAATAGAGAGCAAAAACCTGAAGCGATCATTAAGACAATTCGGATTTAGCCTGGAGAGATTTCTAGAACTGTACAGACTGGAAATGAGAGGTATTAAAATACAAATGTCACATTTTTTGTTTTGATTTTGTCAATATACCCTGTTATTTGTAATCAGTGAAGCAATTTGGTATTTCTTATAGCTATACAGGTCTGATGTAGAGCTTATTATTGTAATGAAGCAAACATCACCTGTGTATAAGTAGTGTATATGTATAACTGGTACTGATGCATATCACGATATCAGGTTTATTCTAAATTAATACGCTTACTCTTTACTATTTCTTTGTACTTTTATTAAATAAAACCTTTCATTCTTATTTGCTGTATGATCCGATATTTAATTTCGGAGGCAACTTCTCTGGCATCTATATGGTTTGGTATCATGCTGTAGAGATATCCCATCTGAATTATAAGTGCATATTCTGAAATATTTTGTGTAATATTCATAATATTCATACCCTGACAGATTAGATGCAGCTCGGACGAACTAATCTGTGTAAAGATCATCACCTTTATTTACCTCTACGGTAAATCTGTGCAATCTGTGTATCCTTATATTCTGCTGGTTTGTAAAACCTAATAAATAATGTTCATCACAAACAAACAAACACAAGAAAATCACAGACCTGTGTTTAGTTTTGCATAAACCACATTGCAGGTTTATCTAAAATATTTCTCTCCATGAAAAAATAACAAGTGAGATTTTTTTTTTCACAGATTTTGCCATATCAGTGATAATGTGCCTGATGAACCCCTGGGTTATGAGTGCTAATTTCTGAATAAATAGTACTGAGATCATACAGCAGTGCATTAGGTTACTGATAACCGGCTATTACATGCATGATCTTAAAGATATTCTCATTGTAAGGTAATCATCGTGCTTTATCCTGACCGCATGTAAACCCAAAGTGCGTGGAAGAAAAGCCAGCGAGGGCAGAAGTTAATGGAGTCTGAAATGAAGTGAAATTGGAACAAAAGGCCCCGCGTTGGTAAGCGCTCGTGAGTAAAGCTCCCCGGTGGATTATAACGCGAACAATGAGAGCGCGCGACTTGTGCTGCTGGGTAGCAAAAGCACCGGATGCGACTGACAACAGCGAGAGCATCCCGTAGTGCACAGCCAATAAATATAAAGCACACTGGTGCACATCATAACCCTGAAACAAAGCTTACCCCTGATCATATGCATTAAATCGTACAAAGCATAAGGCGCGCGCATCATGTTTGCTTTCCTGTACACCTAGTCTTTGTGTAAAGGTAAATGAAATAAATGCTAAATTAGGGTGGGGTGCATGAACTAAAAATGCAAAACACACAACCACAACCTGGTGAGCAAATTAAGCTAAATATTGCTTTATTTTTTTGTCTATATGTAATGAAGCATCACAGAAAGGCCGTCTACCTTTGTTGTTTGCAGCGTTGGGACAAATTCATGTGCGCTCGCGCTTCCTGTCCGTCCGCGCGAGCGGCTCTGGATGGTAATTCCGCGTATCCGGATACAGAGACAGAGAGACTGAGACTGAGACAGTGACTCAAAGCTTCTGGAGTCGCAGGTTCAACCTCTTTTCGACACCGTTATCTCCGCGCCCCCATTTTCCTGCACGAGCTTTCGTCGGCTGCGCGCTCGAGGCGAGAATAGGAGGTGGTTGATGTCATCGACACTCCGAGGTAAAAAAGCTTTCTCTCCTCCTTGATACCCTCCCTTACCTCCAAGCACCGCCCCCTCTCTTCAGTCACGTGACGGAAGGCGCTCAGCATCCTCAGGAGAGGCTTGAGCAGACTGAGAAACAATTAGTGCGCTCATATTCGGTTTGTCTCCATTTCAGTTAAAAAGAGACTAAACTAAACATCCACTATCAAGTGTAGTATTTCTTTTCTTGTTTGAACCCATTTTCATTCCAAATGTTTCCCAGCTATGTGTGAATTTTACTCCATGGAAAGCCCTAGGGCATAAACTGTACCTCTTAAAAAAAAAAAAAAAAGCTCCGGAAAGGTCAGTGAAAATATATCGGGGAAAAAAAAGTTAATTACCCTTGGTGGCACAGTGTTTAGCCTTTGTGTTTGCATCCTCGGTGTGTGCGTGGACCTTGCATGTTCTCCCAGTGCTTCGGGGGTTTCCTCCGGGTTCTCGAGTTTCCTCTCCCAGTCCAATGACATGTTGTAAGCTGATTGGCGTTTCCAAATTGTGTGTGTGTGTGTATGAGATTGTGCCCTGTGATGGGATGGCACCCTGTCCAAGGTGTCCCCTGCCTTATGCCCCGAGTTCCCTGGGATAGGCTCCAGGCTCCCACTTGACCCTGTGTAGGATAAGTGCATGAGTGAACCATAATCTAAAAGCTCATTAAAAGTACAAGACAGGTCCTTAAACTTCAATTATTTTAAAAGTATTCTTACTATAG
>CM074965.1:12067382-12107499 GCA_037577455.1 Pangasius macronema | reverse complement strand
GAGTGGAGCACAAAGTTATTTGGGAACATGACAATATTCTCAAGTTAACTTCTAGGATCTAACTGTAACAGTAGCACATTTTTTCCTCATCACTAAATGAAGGTTATAAAACTTACCCTACTAAGCAATGAATGAAACGAGACAGACGTTCTGTGTTAGAAAAAAAAAATAAATGATGGAGTGATGCGATGCCTGGAACATCACATCCTGAAGTGCACATTTAGCAATTTGCTATTTATTAAAGAACAATGTGTACTTTTTATTTGTTTATAGTTGTACGTTTAATATTGTGGAATGCCCTCGAATCAAGTTAGTTCCTGTTATCACTTACATGTTATTCACACTTCTCTCTCTCTCACTTAGTAACTTGTCATGTTCCCATGAAACTGCAAAGCCCTCCATCCTCAAAACTTAAAGGAACAGCTTTACCTCTGATTGTTACAAAGGGCTGACACTGGAGATTTCCAAAACTGTTAAATAAACGTCTCAACAGAAACAGTTACAACAATTTATATACCTTTTTTTCATCCATTTATGGGGTGTGTTAAACATACGAGTCCCTGTATAAGTTGTTACTAGAGAAATGATAACATTAATAATTAATATGTCAATAATGATTACTATAAACCTGTGATTTTCTCGTCAGAGTTGCTGTAATAGAAAACTAATCCATACAATCAGACCAGTCAGAATCAAGAATTCTGTGTTATAAAATATATTAATGCTAAACAGATGAGATAACGTTGTTGAATTTCATGCCGGATATGAAAGAAAGAAAGAAAGCGAACAACCCCTGGATTAAGTGCCCTATTTCAGACAAGACAAAATGGACAGCTGATTGATGTCAGATAACTCGTGTTTCCCAGATACATTAGACTCTTATGATCCGTTTAATTCTCTTTAGAAAAATCAAACAAAAACCAGGTTACAACTAATGCTGCAAAGTAAAAGGTTTACATGCTCGTCTCAGAGCAGGTGAGGGAATAAGGAACAGGAACTGGGAATATGCTAAAAATAGAAAAGGGCGATTTTTTTTCAGCTCATGGCTTCTTTCAGAGGGAGATTACTGAAGAACAGGTTGTTTGTGTTGCAGAAAAGCCGTCAGAGCTGATCTCTGTCCTTTCAGATTGCATCACTTGGTAAACACTTGCTCTCTGAGAGAACAGAAGCCTGGCACTGTCAAAGTCAGACACAAAGAAATCCATTTTGTCCCTTTTTCTAATAAATGACCAAATCTCACTTGGCTTGAAGCCTGTGATAAAAATATCTATGGTCTACTGCCACCTTGTGGGGTCCTTGTAGACTGTTGGTGACATTTCAGAAGTTTTAATAATGCGTAGTCTGGAGGGTGACCAGTAGACATGATGCAGCTTTAAAAATAATGAAAATGGAAAGGTTGATTTGTTATTGGTCTTGTACAAGGGGTAGAAAATACCTGAATAACTGAATGTCTATACTATAGTTATTATAGTATAAATCTTGAAGGTGTCTTCTCTCATTCACTATATGCTCACTGTACGCTCTACGTCATTCGAATGGGCTCAGTTTAACATCCAATCATTTCAGTTCATCAATTAAAAAAAAAACTATCAAGGATCATACCAGTTCCACATTGGCCATGGCCTTCTCATGATACACAATGTAGTCAGTACTGTAGTGATATTTATGTGTTTGAATATGGATAAGCCATTGGACTGTCGTGTGGAACTCGAAGATGAGGATGCCTGGCCCTACCTCAGTAAAATGTTTCAGTATACTGGAATAAGTCTTGTGTAAAACGAGGTGTCACCTTTGCCTCCATAGAAGGCATAAACACCACTGAATTTGAAAAAGAATGCTGAGGTAAGTTTTGCTAATTTGCTGACATTAACTAGCTACATTAAACTGTTAGCCTGTTTTCTCTGCTAAAGCCAGGTTAGATAAGCTTCAATTCCAGTAGTTGCTTTAAAACAAAAATTCATCAAAAAATTTGAAGTTTTAGATACGTAATAAAAGTTACTTTTCACATGAAGATATGACATTAACTTAATCTTACTTTTTAATCTTACTTTTTAATACTTTCTAATGCCGACCCTATGTGGACTTTGAGGAAGACAACAACCTCCAAATCAATATACACATAAAACTCTTCATGACTATACATAAATGCAGAAAGGACATTGTTCATATCACACTCTCCAGCGTCACCCGAATGAGGATGGGTTCCCTTTTGAGTCTGCTTCCTCTCAAGGTTTCTTCCTCGTATCATCTAAGGGAGTTTTTCCTCTCCACACTTGCCTCAGGCTTGCTCACTGGGGAAAATTTTGTCTAACATCTAGAACTGTTTGCATGTTTTTGTTCGTTTGCATGTGTTTCTGTTTCTTATGTTCTGTAAAGCTGCTTTGAGACAATGTTCATTGTTAAAAGTGCTACACAAACAAAATTGAATTGAATTGAGCAAGTTTTAAAGTAGCAACTGTTAGTTTCGCTTGAGTATATTTTTAGCTGGATACTTCCACATTTTACTGAGGAAAGTTTTGACACATTTTCTATACTTTCACTTACAGTAAGTATAATTTCTCAGTACTTTATCAAGTCCTGTACAGCCGAGGAGCTGGCTGAGATGGGCAGATGTTCTCAGGCTTCTTAGTCTTTCTGGCTGAGACCCTAAAATCTCTACAGCAGTGCTGCCTGGCCTACTCGTAAAAATGAAAAGATGTTATACTTCTTTGTAATAGAAGATAATCTTATGAATTATACATGACAATTAAGACAGCAAGCCTAATTCATTCATTAATTCAGTAAACTCTTTATTCTTGTGGATCTGGAGCCTATCCCAGGAACGCTGGGCGTGAGGTGGAAATACACCCTGGATGGGACGCCAGTTCATCACAAGGCACCATGCACACCCACATTCAGACACAGAGGCAATTTACCATAACCAAGCCAATACTGGAATGTTTTTGGGAGGTGGGAGAAAACCAGAGAACCCAGAGGACTGGGTGTGTCTGTACCTCTCTTGTATACTTAGAGGTGTTTCTGTCATTGGACTCGAGACTCTAGAATTACGTCAAGTACCAAATTCATTTTACCTTCAAACCTCCGACACATTTTACAGGGAACAATCCCACCATCAGTGATCATCATATTGCTTATTAAAAATGAAAATCATTAGTGGTGCAATCAATTTCTCCACCATTTTATTCAGATGATAGACATTTAGACAGATATTTATCACAACCTTGGAATAATGAAGCTCTGCGCTCCAATTATAAACTTTTCTAACAGTAAACAGAAGTCGTATGTGTTTACAATCCTGCCAACATCTGTTTGGTTCAAGCCAGTTCGATATACTGTATACTGCACACACCTCTATTGAAAGCCCCACAGCTGACAGAGAAAATCAATCCATGAGGGCAACAGAATTGTCTGTAAAGCTCTCTAGAGATAGATTTGGGAAAAGACACTAAAAAACGTTTTTTTTTTTACCAGACTATGACGTGATCAGACCTTTATGGTAGCGTGACCAGACAAAAGCTCCTCATTAGAAAAAAGGTCAAAATAGTGCTCATGCCTTCAGAACCAACATTCTGATGAAACCAAGATTGAACTCTTTCCTGAATGCCAGAGAATGTAGACCTCTTTTGGTCCGTGACAAGTAGTGGTTCTGTTGACGTATATGTATTCGTACACACACACACACACACTGTGTGTGTGTGCACCATATACCCACCTAACCACTCTGATGGAATAAATAACAGAGTATTGGCTAATGTAATTTTATACAGCAAAAACTGAACTGAACATCCTTCAGGACACTATTGTTCGACTTTATAGTATACAGTTATAAAAGAACAACAATTCACAATTCCATTATCCAGTATCACCCAAAAGAGGACGGCTTCTGGTCTGGTTCTTCTCAAGGTTTCTTCCTCGCGTTACCCCGGTAGCTCAATGGTTAAGACGTTGGACTTCTGATCAGAAGGTCTGGAATGGCCAAGATGCCACTGCTGGGCCCTTAAGCAAGGCCCATAACCCTCAACTGCTCACTTGTATAAATGAGATAATTGTAAGTTGCCCTGGATAAGGATGTCTGCCAAATGCTGTAAAAGTCATGTTGTCTCAGAGTTTTTCCCTGCCACTGGCTTGTTCATGAGGGATCTAACTATAAATCTACACCCGAATTTCTCTAAAGCTGCTTTGTGACAATTTTTATTTGTTCAAAATGCTATACAAATCAAACTGAATTCGAAATTGAAAAATTAAGCTGATTTAGTTTTGAATGGATATGATACTCTGCAGTCAGGTGACCAGGTGTTAAGAGCAGTAAAGCAAAGCCAGTCCCTTGGAGGGAAAGAGAAGCCAGACATAAGCATTTGGTCACCGACTCAACTGTGTAGTGTTGCCTTACAGGAACAGACAACATAGAGAGAGAGGGGTTACAGAACCCTAAAATAGCCAAGGAAACACCATCATTACCACCTCCTGAACACACACATTCCCTCTGACATTCACCACACACTATTTATACCTTAAGAGCTGATGTGGAAAGATCATCTTTCTACATCTAGTGCAACAAACGTTACGCAGGAGCCGCTTACATTCACTCTGAGAGATGGGGTGAAGTCAGAAGAAAGGTAAAACTGATGTGGGTGTGAACTGTGTGAAATTGTTCTTAGACAAGATATAGAGGGTACTGAGTACAGAAGACAGAAAACTGAAGGAAATACAAAGGGAGAGAGAGAGAGAGAGAGAGAGAGAGAGAGAGAGAGGGGGAAAAGAAAAGATCTGTGAAACACGGTTTGAACGGAATCTATATGTTATGCAGTTTAGGCTGAATTAATTATTAAAAACCATTCATTCTTAAAACAAGTAGACAGAAAGATAAAGTGGGAAAAAAAAGAAAATAGCAAATGAAAGAAAGAAAAAAGAGAACGAAAGAGTGAAAGTGAAAGGGTGAGCCCTTCTGTGTACATCTACAGTGTGCTTAGGGCAAAGCTGCTGATTGGTCAGCTTTGAAGCACATTGTGACATCAGATTTGAGGAATATCTCAAATTTTAAATTTGATTAAAAGCAAAATATATTTATTAATTCTTACAGGAAAGTTGTTTGAAACAGTTTGAATGGGTCTGTATGTTAGGAAGTTTGGTCTGAATGAATTATTTAAAAAAGTATTATAACTAACAATATTGCACAAGCCTTGCAAACACTCAAACTATACAGTTAAAAAAAAAGAGAGAGAGAAATAAACTCCATAACGCAGGTTTGATAAATCATCACACAGTGAGCTCACATACAATTAAACCCTGTGAAATTAAACCCAGACAAGGAATGATCAAAATTACTTTTTTGGTTTAGTCAGGTGTACTGCAGCCATCAAAAACCCACGGTTTAAAACTACAGAGTATGCTTTAACCTCACTGATCATACAGACCTACGACCACTTTCTCATCTCAATGATCAGAAAATCCAACAAGTACGTTTCTTTGGTGCATCCATTTCCTGTCAGCATGCACGTCAGTTACACGTATTATCTAAGAACGTTCCCAACGTGCTCATTCATTAGCGCCAATGGCCTGCCATTCGTCCTAACATCCTTCATCTTAAATATGCTGCAAGCAGTTCTAACCTCACTTTCTTCCCATGTCCCTCTTCCCCCTCTTTAAATCAAATATATTAAGGCCCTCTGGGAATAAAGGCACCATGCGCTAATAAATCCAGCTGTCTACCCAGATCACGCATCCTCAAATTCTAAAATAAACATCTGTCAGAAAGCCAGAAAAACTGTCAAAATCCCCCAAGCTGAAAGCAATAACGATTTATGGAACATAATTAACCGAGTAGCTTCTCACTTCTTGCGGCACAGAGAGAATACCCTGAGGCAGCAATGATATTATGCCCCCCTAATGCATTTTTCACCTGCATTTATATTTGGATTTATTACTTGATTTTAGTTATGCTCATTTGATTGGTGTTTCCAGCATTTTTGTTCTATTATTTTATTTTTTATTTATTTACTATTCATTATTTCTGCATTACCCTGTGCTGTTCACATATGTCCACATTACTACTGGTTAATCGGTACAGGCACGATCCAGCATGGGTAAACAACCTCCTTTTAGTGAATCAAAACATTTGGCTCTGTTTACCACTAAGAGACAACTCTTTAATTCAAAGTAACTTAAAGTTCAGCTAGATTTAACTGAACAATTGAGAGGTTTAAGGGTCCAGGCGTGGCCAGCTGTTTACAGGCCTACACTACAAGACTTTGCATCTGTGACATTTTTATGGAAAGTCAAGCCAATGCCCTACCAAATTTGTGATATATTTCAGACCGTATTAATTCAACTTAATTCAATTTTATAATGTATAGTGCTTTTAACAATACGTTTATATTTAGTTCCCTAATAAGCAAGCCAGCTCAGAGGGCAGTAGTTGGTCATTTGCTACTTTAACCAGTGCTATCTCAGTACTGTGATGATGCCTAAATCCTCACTCATTCCATGAATGATTCAAGTATTTGCTCAGCTGTTGAGCAACAACATTTTCTAGTATCTTAGAGATAAAGGGTTTGATATTGACTTAGGATCAAGGTCGGGTTTCTGCTGCTGAATATTTCCCCCTTAATTAACCTATACAGGCCTCCCTCACCGCTCGTCATTGTGAAGGCGATATTTAGGATATGATTTCGACCATTTTAATATGCTATATATTGCCTTCAGAGGTAATGTTATATTATTCCACTCCCATCAGGATATAAATGTTTCATCATAGTTTCAGCAAAAGTGGTTAGCCAGAAGAACCTTGTATTGATCTGCAGTCACCTCGTGTACCTAAAGTCTAACCTAAACCATGTCACACCACAACAGAAGCACCAGTTCTCCCCTCATTTGTCACAATTCGTCATGTGTAGATTGTTCTATAAGAGCACTGTATAGAGGCAGCAGTTACAGATATACCACACTGAATTCAGACACTTACTAGTGAGTGTGCTGTAAAAGTATCATTGTGACCTGCCGCTGCATAAACAATGCAAAATGTTACCATTATATAGTGAATGCAGACACTACAAAATGGTTGTAAATAATGCACTATATGGTAAATAGGGAACAACTTTGTATATACTTTGCCAAATAGTAACGCCAGACTGGTATACACACATGCAGTCAGTGCTTAAAAAAAACATGGCAGATCTACTTCCGAATGGTTTTCTGAAATGATCTCAAAAGTGATTTAAAATTTACCACAGGAATGTAGGTTGTAACCTGCCAAACAGGATTCTCTCCTATGAATACAGACCAAAGCAGCAACATAAAAATGACTGTTATTGCACACACACACACACACAATCCAGATGTGATACTTGAATTTTATTCAGGCATCTCCAAACCCATTGGAACTGTCTTAAATTAATCATACCTGTCACAAATCACTGAGACAGGATCTTTGCTTCTTTAGTGGCTAAGTAGTGTTAGCATGTTTCAAAGTGCTTTCATTAGAGTAGGATTTACAGTGAAACCAGCATGTTGACAGAAAAAAAGGACAATCAGAAATAAGACTGCAAGAAGAGTCATACATGTTGAGTCGGCTGTCCTACTTTCAACAGACCCGGGTTGCCAGATCTGTTGATGTAAATCCACCTTTGCTGATAAAACTGCATAGATATCAATGGTTACCCCAGACGTCTCATACTGGGTAAAGTGCCAAGTCCTAAATGTTAGAATAATTTTACAAAGAAGGGAGAAGCCACAGAGGCCAATTTCTCTCCTGCTCTTGTGTGGTTAATGAAGTGCAAAGCATACCGCAGATGTTCCATGAGCCCGCCATCACCCGCTTAGCTACGCTTATACAAGGGGTAATTCAACCTAAGCACGCCAACGTGGCTAAGAATAAACGGATGGTAATGTCCACAGCTAGCATGACCTCATCAGCACAGCAACAGAGGCTTTCATTCATTGCTAGCCACATTAGTACTGCTTGTTCTGACAATTAAAGAACACAAAAAAAAATGTGTACTTAATGCTTTAGAAGCAAAATGCATCAAATCGATAGAACGTTGAAGGCTAATAACTGGCACAAGAGGCATCAGCCTAGAGGCCTACGTCTCTGATATTACATCATGGGGAAGTCGAATAAAACCACATCATAGTATATGAGATTTGATGAAAGAAAATCATCAGGTCAAAATGTCTGACTACCAATACTGATGTGAGTTTTGTTCTTGCATTACAAAATGAGCATGCAAAAACTGACTAAACTAACACTTCATTCTCTTACACACATACAGCCAGGCAGCGAAGTGCATCGCTGCTAATGCGGATTTTCAACCTTGCCTTAATCCACCCTGCCATCATTTAAACTTTATACACAAATACAAACAGGCAAAAATTGTTCATTTCCTGCTCGCAGAAGAATAAAAGGGAACATAAAGAAAAAAAAAGAGAAAAAGAGGCAGATTACAAATAAAGCCTGAATCAAACGCAAAGTCTTTCCCCTTCAAACAGTATTCAGGAGCATCAAAGAGTCTCGGTTCTCGTTATTTTTTTTCTTCAACAAGCCCTTACAAGGCAGAGAGGAAAAGAGGAGACGTATATAAATGTACTGGCTGAAAGTACAAATCTTTCTCTGTTTGTGATTATTGCTGTGATTCGGATGAAGCCTGAGGAAGTGTTGAGGAGGCTTAAGATTCAGTCTGCCTGATAAAGAGAGGGGCGAAGGTCAGATGGAGCAAGAAGACAGGGAAGATGGTGAGTTACTGTCAGTGCAACATGATGAAGGCCTCCATTTCATCAAGGCGGTCCTCAGAAACAGGTGAGACCTGATGTACAGACAAGAGGAGGAAGAGAAGAGACAAAGACAGGTTCAGGAAGTTGTTCAGAAATGGAGGACGTGACCAGAACCTGGAGTCAAATTACACTTATGAGGTAAGATCAGTGGAGCTCGATGAAGGCCTCCATTTCCTCTGAGACGAGCCCCTTGTATGGGACTCTGTGTCTCTCGACAGCCCGGGCAGCCAGGCATTGCAGCGTGACATGGCTGAGGGGGTGCAGTGCATGCCTTGCTCCGCCCGCCTCCTCCAGCAGCTCGTAAGGCATCTTGCGTTGTGCATTGGTTGCGTCAAAGTGTGCTCCAGAGTGCACCAGCAGCGTCATCAGTTTGGGGCAGCCGTTACGGGCTGCCACGTGAAGCGGCGTGTTGTTGTCCGAATCACGCGAGTCTACGTCAGCGCCACACTCCAGCAGCAGCGCAGCCACGGGCAGAGATGGGAAACGCCCCACTGGGTAACGGCCCACCGCCGTCGTGTCCTTATCCACAGCCATGTGCAGGGGCGTGAAGCCATTCCGGCCCCTCGGGTTCAGCTTGAGTAGCCGGTACACGCTCTGCTTCTTCTGGTGCTCCTGCGCCGGGCTGCACTCCAGCTTCTCCAGCAAGAATATGAGGTGGAGGATGATGGACAGGGCTTTAGTGAACTGCGCCGCGTCAGGCTGATTATCCCGCTGTGCCACGGCCCGCTCTACCTCACGCACGCCCTTGGCCAGGACGCCCATCAGGTCATGGAAGGCAACACGGGCAGCTGGTGCACCTTTCGCACGGTCTTGGAGGACAAAACTGAAAAGCTCGGCGAATGACAAAAAGCTGCTGGCTGTCATGGGGCTCAGCGGGTCCAGGTTGCTCTGCTGCATGTCTAGTGCATATTTCCACAGACTGACACAGCGCTCAAAGTCTCCCGAGTCAGCGTAGACAGCACCCCGGTAGCGGATGTAGTAAGATGTGTCTGGGTGTGAAGGGCCCAGGATGCGCTCTCGGACCAGGAGTGCCTGCATCCGCATTTCATCCGGGTCGGTGATCAGGGCCTCCAGCTCCTCCGCCGTGTTCACCTCTCGGGCGCAGTCGTACGCTGGAACGGGTGGGCCAGGAGGTGGCTTGGCCAGGAAGCCCGTTCTATCTCCTGCTTGTCGGAGCTCCATTGCTCGTCGCCAGTAGCGCATGGCACCCAGCAGATCGCGCTTCTTGTCTACGTAAGTTGCGCCCAGGAGCTCCAGAGCATCGATGCACTCCTCTCTCGAAGCTCTGGGCTGGTGCACGAGGTACTCTACGATGTTGGTGTGTCCGGTAACGCTGGCAGCCAGCAGAGGGGTCATACCGTATCCGTCTTTCTCCATCCTAGCTTTGCACTTGAGCAGCATCTTCATGATCTCCAGACTTCCAGACTCGGCGCAGTCATGCAGCGCAGTGTTGCCTTTCACGCTCTTGCGGTTCACGTCAGCGCCGCGCTCCAGCAGAAACTTGGCGATTTCTCGGTGCCCTTTATAGCAGGAGATCATCAGGCATGTGTGTCCGTGGCGGTTCGCGACCTCCATGTCGGCGTGATGTTCGACGAGGTACCGCACGATTTCCAGGTGTCCATCGAAGCAGGCAGCCCGCAGAGGAGTGGAGTTGGTGAGGGTCGTGTTATTAACTGAAGCGCCGTGTTTTAAAAGAGTTTTCACAACCGGCAAATGCCCCGCGGCAGAAGCCGCCCAGAGCGGAGGAGCTCCTTCAATCGTCTCGCCATCAAAATTAACCGAACCCCCGAGCTCTACGTTCGCCTTACAATATTCAAGTAAATAATTCACCACCTCCAAGTGTCCGTACCGGGAGGCGACCAGGAGCGGCGTGCCCCCCTGCGTCTTCTCCTCAGCGAGCGCCTCTAACTCCTCCGGAGTTTTGTTGCTCAGCAACTTCTGGATAAGTTTCAGTTTCCCGTCTCTCGCCGCGTTAAACACCGCAATCGTTATATCCATTTTCCCCGCATGCGTCTCGCTCAGTCTCTCTCAATGCTCAGTCTGCGTGGAAACAACAAAACAAAGTTTTCCCTTCACGTTTAAACACAAAAACCTTACTGAACCTCCGCCTCTGCTCTGCTTTTTCTGCCATTTTAAGGCTACAATCAAAATGGCGTCGGTGTTGTTTGACACACTTATGTTTACTGTGTTCGCTTGGGATTCTGGGTATTGTAGTTCAAACGGTTAGCTTCATCGTTAGAAACGTTACCACTGGAAATACAATTCACATAATTCACTGCACATATCAAACGTCTCACGTCACGCTTTGTTCGCCGAAAATTAAAGGAATTGTAGTTTTATTAGCAGCCATTCGTCTCATTTGAGGTAATAATTTTAAAGCCAGTTGAACGTCCTTTAAAAATTCCCATGATGCATTTGAAACTACTAAAAAAAAAGACTGACTGGACTGAAAGGAATTACAAATATTTGTTGTGATACTGTACGTATAGCTTTGTTTTATTTGAATTTTTAATCTAATATACATTTGAGTTACATTTTCACATTATGAAGTAGTATGTCTAAAGTCTATATGCTATATTGTCATTAATATGACATTTGAGTATGACAAAAAATTTAAATGCGAATGATATATGGTCTATGGTAATACATCATCAATTTTAAAATAATGCTTTATTTTTATATACATGTTCATATCAGGTACACAAACAATATCCTGTATACACAGTCTATGTAATCTAAAAACATCTGAAACTCTTACTGCATTGTTCCTTATTTTATTTACAAATAATAATTTTTAAAAATGAGCACATAATAAAAAAACAAATGCCAGAAAAGAAAAAACATATAGGGTAAATGAATAATCTTACTGTTCTGGTGCATTATAGTAAAATGTGCATTTTATGAAAGCTTGCACAGATAACACTTTGCAGGAGCTTTATGATTTGCAATGTGCAATCGACTGTTTGGTAAATTTTGTCCTTTTAGCCTTCTTCTTTTCCTGCTTCTTCTTCCTCTCCTGCTTCTTCTTCCTCTCCTGCTTCTTCTTCGTCTACATCTATATTTTCCTACATATCATCATAACCTTTATATTGGATCATCTTGGAGTTTTTTATTTTTTATTTTTTTGTAGTAAACATTTTTTGACTCTTGCAATAATCCCTGTTTTAGAAATGCACATTTTAAACCATACACCAAATGCCAACCACGGTATTTCTGTTATTCCATCTAACCACCTTTCCCACGATGCAGCTGGCAGGGGTCCGATATGACGATTGCTCCCGGCGCTGAGAGGTAGACTGGGTTTTGTTGTTGGTCTCTTTGTTCAGTATCACAACAAAATCACTAGTCTTCCACCCAGCACTGCAGGTCATTCAGGCTTCAAAAGACAGACGTGCTGTATATCTGCAAGAAAGAAATATATAGTACAGTGGAAAGAATCATGTTCTTTACTATTTCTTTCGTAGACATGTGAATGCGATTATATAAAATCGTATGGCTGTTTTTAATTGTATTCTAAATGTTTTATTATGACCATGCTTTTTAACCTTCATGATGCTCGTTAACCCATTATATGGTTCTTGCATGTAAAAATCCAATCTCTGCATCATTAGATTGGTTTAAATATAGAATTTGACAGAAGTGAGAGAAAGTGTGTTGCTGGTGCCTGTAACGAGCCCTCGCGCTGATTCTGTCTTTTCTTCTCCCGTAGCACCGACTCAAAGTGGCTCCTCTGATGGAGGCAGTGAGGACGGGCAGGACCTGCCGTGCCATAAAGACACCCTCCCCTCTCTATTTCCTTTGCCTATGCACCCCTCTCTTCTCTTTCAATACTTGCTCCTTCAAAACACACACACACACACCCACAGAAGCACACAAACTGTCCTCATCATGTGGGTTTGTATCCTCTCTCTGAAGCCTGTTGACATTCAGTTTTCCCTTTGTTGGGGTGAGCCAAGCCTCCAGCTCTTCTTGAAAGGTGTGTGTGTGTGTGTGTGTGTGTGTGTGTGTGTGTTTGTGGAGAGAGCAGGAAATAGCTGGAAAGGCAGAGGAAGCAGGAGAAAGTGGGACTGGGTGAGAGAGGCAGCAATGAAAGAAAGCCTGAGTGGGAGAAAAGCGAGACAGCAGTGATGATAATAAACTGTAATTCTGTTTTCACAGGATGGTGGGTTTGATCCGAGCAGTAATGATATCCCCGCGGTCAGTGTCACCTGCTGTTCGCAATAATCCGTCATAATCTGCTCCCCCAGATGAACATCATATCAAGATTCGGCTCTCCTTCCAGACTGACACACTCGCACACCCACACCCATACACCCACATGCACAGACACGCTAATCATGGTCCTTCATCTGTGCTGTGTTTCACGGGCAGCGCTGGTAGCTATGCAACAGGGCTGAAGCAGCAGAAGGGGAAGGGGGTGGAGAGAGATGGACATGGACGATGATGTTGATGATGATGACTGTCCTCAGCAGCAGGCAGAGACAACTTACCTGTGGCTGCTCAAAGCTGCACAGATGCTCGGATTTTAGGCTCTAGGACATTATTGGTGTTGTTTGGGCTGGTCCTTTAATATCGCCGCCTGGAGTCAACCTGCTGGTGTGGGTAGATGCAGTCACAATAGCATCTATTTATCAGAACATATGGCTCTTTAGATAACGGGGAATGATTAGATTAAATGAGGCTTGCTATTCATGGTCTAGTCGTTACACCTTATTCTTGTTTACTAGTGCATCCAAATCTTTTACAGCAGCTTTCTCAGCATCTGTTTTATTTCCCTTCATAATCCAAAAGAAACAGACAAGGCTCTCAGTTTCTATAAATATACAAACATCAATCATGGCGTTTTTAGCTGTCTAAAACATTTCCTGTAGCATTTTCTGAGCTAAAATTAAAGGCGAACAGGAAATCTGGACTAGGGAGCTGTTCGCCACGTCGGTGCTGAAATACGCCCTGTGCGCGCCCGTGGCCGAGTCCCAAATGACTCCTTATTGCAAAATCCAGTGCACTACATAGGGCGCAGGAGCCATTTTGTTCACCCCCTATGTAGTGCGCTTATGTAGGGAGGAGAGAGCCATTCGTGATTCAGTCCATGACATTCACCATTCGCTCTTCCGGCCGAGAAAACTTACCACCTGTTGCACAGAAAGTTTCAGCTCCTAAAAAGCGACATTACTCTCATTACTCTGCTTTTCTCGCGTGTTCCTGTATCGATAAATTGGAGATTAGAAATCTATTCGGTGCAAAATATTTTATTAAAAAACGAGGCTAGGCTATTCCAGATTATATGGATGTTATAGCTCATTATAGGCGAATGAAAAATGATTACCGCACCAATACAAAGAAATAGCGGTTTACGCTGCACACACGGCTGATGGTATGCTAATAGGCTACAAGTCTCGCGCGCTGAAGAAAAACGCCTCAGTTTGGCAAACAGTCGAAGGCGAAACGTCGAAATGTCGTTTCAAGCTACACACACAGCCTAAACATTTTACTCACCCTGGCCTTTTTTTTCCTGCTCAGAACGCCGGACCAACAGGTGATAACGTCGGGGCATTTTTTTATTATTATTATTATTATTTTTATCTTAATCAGGAACGTCGCGGCCGCTCCGCTCGTTGTCTCCGGCTGCCGTCGAAGCAACTGTCAATCATGTGGCCCCGCCCACTTTGCGTCGCACGTAGCCGTAGCGGTGATGTTACTGGGCGGCTCGCGGAGAGATGAAAGCCTGTGTGTTTATATACTGTCCGCGCCAGACGGAGGGACGGCTTATTACCGCTGACGACTCCACGATCCGGCCAATTGCATTTCCCCTCTCTGCTTTTTTACAAGCGCCTTCTAATCACCAAGGCTCTCAGGCAGGCAAGAATAAAAAAAAAAAAATCATAACCAATGAAGCCATATGCTTCTTAAATATATTCTCATTAGACGCGTAAAATGTCCAAAGTGCATGATGAGGCTTGTCCAGAATGACTCTGATCAGCCACGACCAAAATGGCCTCTGTTTTTCATGGGCTACGTCCCAAATTGCATGCTACCATACTAAATAGTAGGCCATGTTAAAAAAAAAAAAAAAAGTACCCTACTGTTGGTTGCTATAGTTACTAATTTGTCATACTATTTAGTGTGGGAAGTAGCCAAGGTCTTGTTCCTTATAAGGCACATGCTGGAGTTTGCTCTAAAAGATGCTTATTTCCTTCTGTTTATTCGTTTAGACTAAAAAAACTGTGATATTCCAAGTATGTAGGAGACTAACAGTCTGATCCATCAGCATGGTTCAATATGTACAGTTTGCAGTGACCAAAAAAAAAAAAAAAACAACGACAAGGGAGCAACAGGTGTCATATCACACCAATAAACTAGATTAGATAAAATTTTAATTGTTGCCTAGTGTAAAAGGAATAAGCATCAAAGCGACAGGTGACCATTAAATTTCTATCTACATGCCCCGAGTTATGATTTTAGTGACAGCGACAGGTGACAGCTAGACAATGCTTGAATTGAGATTTTTTTTTTTCAACTCTATGCAGATTAAATAGCCATAAAGTGACAAATCCAAATAACTGGCACTAATGATTTCTCATTTCTCGGACCAGGGGGCACGGTGGCTTAGTGGTTAGCAGGTTTGCTTCGTACCTCTGGGGTTGGGTTCAATTCCCGTCTCTGTGCAGTTTGCATGTTTTCCCCATACTTTGGAGGTTTCCTCCCCCAGTCCAAAGACACGTGTTGTAGGCTGATTGGCATTTCCAAATTGCCTGTAGCATATGAATAGGTGTGTACGATTGTGCCCTGCAATGGGTTGGTACTCTGTCCAGGGTGTCCCCTGCCTTGTGCCCCGAGTCCCTTGGGCTCCGGGCACCCTGCGACCCTGTGTAGAATAAGCAGTACAGAAAATGGATGGATGGATCGTATCTCAGACCAATCATACAACACGCATGGCCCAATGTTTCCTCAAGTTCCCCACTCGCAGCTGTAGTTCCTAACTGCAATTATTTCCTAATACTGTTTGATGCCTAAACATGAAAGAAAAACAGATATATACAACTTATAACCGTGGTTCCATCTTTTCCTAAAATACTCCTGTCATTCGTTAGCCTCATACCATAATTGCCTAAGTCATGTTTGACCAAATATGACTTGGGCAATTATGCTATGAGGCTAACGATTTACATTCTTTTTTTAAAATTTTTTTTTTTAATATTCCAGTATCCACATACAATCATTCGCTAGTTTAGATTTTTATAAGGTAAACTTACCATATTGGTCACTTTGTAGGCAGACAATTACTTCAGTGTTTCCGCTTTATCCTGATAAGGGTTGTGGTGCATCTGAAGCCTATCTCTAGAACACTGAGGCACGCAGCCAGTCCCTTGTAGGGCAACATACACATACATATTCACACAGTCATTCACACCTAAGGGCAGTTTAGCAATCCACTATCTGGCATGTTTCTGGGAGGTGGGAGGAAACCAGAGATCCCAGGGAAAGGCCATGCAGACCAATGTAAAACTCCACATAAAGAGCAACCCAAGATCAGGATTGAACAAGCGACACTGGAGCTGTGCAGCTGAGCCACCATGCCACAGATTACTGACTCGTCATAATTTGTCAGCTCTCATGTACCACGCCAATTAATTGAAAGAGACCACCACAGGACCACTGCTGACTGGGTATTATTACACTTCTTTTTTTTTTTTTTGTCCATGCATAGTATTTGTTAATCGTCCTCTATACTCCATCAGTGTCATTTTTCTGACAGTTAGTTTAAGGTTGGTGGATGCTTCTCAATTTAGCAGAGACATTAAGATATTTCAAAATCCCAACATCCCAATCCCAAGCTGCACCAGATGCGCTCCACCGCCGTGGCAGTGTGACTGCTATGCTGAGAATGACCCACTATTCTGTGGTGCTCCCTTTCCATGAGTACATGGATGGGAGACTAACAAGTTGCACATAACAACAAATACACACTAAGTAATTGCGTATCTATATGTTAGGTCTACCTGATAAAAAGGCCAGTGACTGTAGCTATAAGGTAGTTGTATCTACCTTGCAAGGTAACTTGTAATAACTAACACTGCTAATGAATCTATTCATCTTTCCATGGCTCCACTCCACAGATCCTACATTTTTAAACTTTGATGTGGCCCCTTTTTTTGCATCTAGAGAAGTGTTATTCATCATAATTCATTATCATAGCAATAAAGAGAAGCATGTATTATGTGTACATACTGTGGCAGGCTCATACATAATTCAGTTTACTAAGCTTTATTGTTCTTTTTTTATTATTATTCTTTCAATTCTGAAAGAATTCTCTTTTCAAGTGGGTCCAAGTGTATTCCTAGAACCGAAACCACGTCTCCACTGCTTTAAATAAAAACCTTTGTCTGTTAAGGACAGTGTTATTCACCGGGCATTTAGAGGGTTCTTGTAGGGTTTGTGTCCATGGCCTCATCTCTCTAATGATGTGTGTGAACCTTAATGGAGCTTTAGAGGCTTTTTCATGGCTGAAGAGACACTGGTTTCTTGAATACACTGAAAATAATTTTGTTCCTTTTATCTCTTTTTAGGTTAATAACATCTGTGGAAATGAAATAACCTGCACAAAATGAGGAAGAAAATAGTTATATGTTACGCTTCAACATATCAGGACTATGGACACCACTAGAAAAAAAAAAAATACCATGCTGTGCTGAGAATGAGCACTATCCAGTGATGGTCCCTTTCCAGTAATGGGTGAATGGGAGGCTAAGGGCTTTAATTGCATCTTAGGATCGGAAAATCTGCAAGGGGAAAAAGATCCATATCACAAGGCTATTTTGGAAGGTTATCCAGCATTATTAAAAATATAATAAGATCCATCTATCAGTGGCGGTGCTAGATTTAAAATTTGTTGTGGTGGGTACCATTTAGAGCATTTTACTTTCCTTTGCAAAAATTATTAAAATATGATATATTATTATAATATATAATCGGCTATATAAGGAACATGCGTTTCAGGTAAGGTGGTTGCTCTGCTACATCACCTTTTTTTCCATCAAGGAGCTTTCATAAAACAGCCACAATGGTTCTTTCTACAACAAACAACCATCCACACATACACACTTATGCCTCAAAATGGCCATTTCCCATATGCTGAATGTATCCTATAGCCATTAATATCTCCACTGTGTCGATCAGTTGGTGTACCTGACCATTTCTCTATAGCCTATAAAAATGTATTCAGTAGAGCTACACATCCCTGCCTCCACCCAGCCTGTGTTTTTGAGGAAGCGCTGATGCAGAGCCTCTGTCTCAGGTAGCACAGAGCACGAACAGTGTGTGTCCACAGGTGCTCTCTGTGAAGATACTCAATTTGCAAATGAAACCTTCCCCTCTTCCTCCACAGATGTCACCAGAGTGAACAGGACTGGCTAACATAATAGGAAGGTTCATTGTGCCATGGTGGCTCCTGGGGCTGCTATTATGGGCGGATTAGGACAGATCGCAAAGGATCGAGTCTCTCAGTTGCGGTGGAAGAGGGATTATGCATATTGAAGACATCCCATTCATTATCTTTCTCCCCCTCCCAACTCTAAAATGCCACAGAGCTTCATTTTGGAAGCTGCGTTGAGAGGGTTCTTGGATGAGGCATCTTTAAATCACAAAGGCTTCATGATTCGGATGGAAAAGAGATGTGATTTGGCATCAAGGCAACACCTGATGGTTCCAGAGCAGAAACCCGACAACGGTCATTGTGTGTTTGCGGCATGACTTTAATCCTAAATGACTCTTCCTAAAAGAGAACATTTCATGCTGTGTCCTTGCATGTTCTCAGGGTCATATTTGCAGCTGAAAAAAATCTGTACACTCAATAATTTTGAAGACGGTTAAGTTCAGTGGCATAGCCAAAAACTTATTTCAGCTGGGGATGAGGAAATATATTCTATAGGATTACCATCTGATCTGTACAGCTATATGGATAAGTATAATGCGTGCATAAATTTTGCTTGTATGCCTGGTAGGTTAATCATAATTATTAAGTTCAATCCAATTTTATTTACATAACAACTAACATTGATTCAAGAAGCTTTATAGAAATCTGGATTTAGATCCCTGATGAGCAAAGCAGAGGTGGTGAGAAAAAAAAAGATAACTTAGGAATTATGTATGCTTAATATCTTATTATTATTATTATTATGCTGTGTCGAATACTCGATTCTGATTGGCCAGTGGATGTTAATTAATTTTCTATTAAAGATTGGCTCAGAAAATAGTTTCAGCTGCAACATTTATATTAATGAGCTCATTCTAATATGCTTTTTTCCCCCTTACATGTCTTTCTGTAATTAATTTTTTTTTTAAATGTGATTGTTGGTAAATTGCTGTGTTACAAGAGGAATAAAATGGTTCAGGGCATCGTGCTAGTGGAAAATGGTAACACACCACATAGTCATTAATTATTTTCTATAACAGCATGCTCTGTCCTGTTTTATTCCTTATTAAACACATTATTAATGTTTGCACTCGTCTAATATTTAATTTGATTGTATATTTATTTATATATCTATATACCATATATAAGTGTAGCTATTTGTAAACATTTTGTAGAAAACATAAAGGGTAACATGAAGTCAATGTTACATTCAACAAATTTTTCCATTCTAGCCATGACTAAATCACAAACTCTATTGGCTACTGAAGCCAAAATGCCTGGCTGTTCACTACACCCGAGCAGCAACATGATGACATTAATAGTACAGGGAGATGATTTAATAGTGAATCACCACAGTTTTGGCCAAACTATATACAGTATTCGGCATGGGGTCTTTTTGCATACAATCTGTCTGATTGCTCCAGATCATCTCTATCACCCTCTTTCTCTCTGTCTCTCTCTCTAATCAGAAATGTGGAGGAATAAACGAGGTTCATGAATGTTAAGTGATGAATGGAAAATTGTGAGGGTGCAATACTTGATTTGTGATGAGATGAGGGAAATGATGTCTTCTTTTTTAAGGTGGCTTGGAGGAAACTTTGGATATTGCCATCGGAATAATCAGCCGGTTGTAGCAGCCTTCCTTGCAAGATCAATGTTTCATTTGGAGAATGTTTCCATCCATGCATCTGGGCATAGTGCTGTTTCAAGCAACACAGCCCAAGCATCAACATCATGCATGTGGCCACAGCTGAACCGGATGCCTTCCCAGTCAGTGACAAGGCAGGAGCTGAATGTGGCCGCTCAACTGGTAGGTCATTATCAACCTGAACGAACCTCCCAGATGCAGTTGTAGATATAGCATCTTTGTGCTTATCTGATAAGAGGTGAGAAGTAAAACGGAGCCCCAATCTATAAAGAGGGATCTGTTGAGAAGTACAAAGACTTCAAATTACACATTCTAACCTCCTGGATTATTGATTTCAGCTATGCCATGTCTGTCACCAAGTCATTGATTTGTCTAGAGAGTAACTCAGTCTATTTTCTGGACTTCTTGCTGCGTTTGACATTTGCTGCCAGGCCTGGGTGTTTGCAACTAGCAACCTGTTTAGAGGGACTTGGGCCAAATTTGACTATGAGCCAGGATTCAAATCTGCCAGCCAAACACAGTATCAAAACTGGCATGAACACACAGACAAAGCGATATGTACCCCTCACAATACAGTGAATATAAACTGCTTAGAACAGATCAAACCAGTGACACTGCAAAGAAGAAATGTTTAACTTCCTGAAGCCCATAGAGATGAACGTCCATATACAAGAACATTGGATGCTATGCAATAATGTTTTACAAATGATGTTTGTAATATAGAAGAAAAGCACTCACTGAAGTATAAAGGATTGAGACGAGGCTATCCCCGGCTTTGGATGACAGCACACCTGTAACGTCTGTGGTCACAAGCTGCTCAGCAGATAACTCCATGCCATGTTCGTGTAGTCTGATATGCACACAGGCAAGACTGAGAAAGGGAATGATTGGTGCATGACGGCGGTGACCTTGTTAGAAGGCTTATAATATGAATAATAGATATGTTATTAGCAATTGAGTAACACACTTTTTCTCAGGCTCATTGTTGAGATTTTTGGAATTGCTACATGCAGGCACAAACAGTTTCAGTTGTTTATATATTCTTCAAATTTCCTCCTGCCCTGGAGTACACCTGTAGCATTGGAAAGCCTAGGTCATGAACATATGTTGGGTAATGACAGTTAAATTAGATATTTTTCTTTAAATTTAACTATTCCAAGGGGCACAGGGTTACCTACCAGGGTTTAGTGGTTGGCATGTTTGCCTCGCACCTCCGGGGCTGGGGGTTTGAATCCTACCTCTGCCCAGTGTGTGCGTGGAGTTTGCATGTTCTCCAATTGCTTCAGGTGTTTCCTCTGGTTACTCTGGTCTTCTCCCCCAGTCCAAAGACTTGCATTGTAGGCTGATTGGCACTTCCAAATTGTCCATAGTGTGTGAGTGTGTGTGTGCAGTTATGCCCTGGGATAGGTTGGCACCCCAGTTCCCTGGGATATGGATGGATATAACTATTCCTTATTAGCCTACAACTTATACATGTAATTGTCCATCACAACCTTGCGACAGCTTCCTGATCCAGTCTTGAGAATGATTTCAATACATTCTTCTTTTGTCAAAGGCATTCTTAAAGGCTATATAATATAATATAAACTAAGTGTGAAAAATTTCAGAAGACATTTTGTTAAAAGGTGTTAATTTCCCCCTATGGATGGAGACTTTTGGGAGACTCTCTCTCTCTCTCTCTACATAGATACATACATAAATAAATAAGTCTTCACATGGCACAAACAGTTGTAATTTCACTAATAAAACAGTGATCCTGAGATAAAACAGATCCTGAGACTGATACCTCCACAACTTTCTCCACAGACAGGACAAAAAAGCCATGTTTGTCATACAGCATAACTTTGACACTGAACATTTTTGAACATTTAAGACGTAGCACATTCTGAAGATGGCTAAACTTACAAGCTGTAAAGGGATCATGTCTTTTTTTTCCCACCCACACTCCACCAGAAGATTTATAAGGTTTATTGTATTTTCTACAAGAGATGCATCACGGAAATTGAGCGAAGATTTTGTTGAGCCCCTACGTGATGCAAGAATTAAAGATTGCTTATTTTCACTAGCGAAGAAAACATTAACTGCATTGCTATTAGCACTGCTAGCTCTTGCTCTGGCAGCAATGAAGAAAAAAGAAAGGAAAAAAAAAAACTTTAGAACCCCGAAAAATAAATGCTAGGCTTCAGACATAGGAGCAGATTTGATGAGGAACATTTTGTTTCACAAAGACTAAAGATGAGATTCTACATCTCTCTCTCTCTCACACACACACACACACACCGACATAAACCATATAACACTTAGTTTTATTCATTTTCCTTGATGAGAAAATGTAACTTTTTTTACTTAATGCATATTTTTAAACATTCTTTAAGCTGTTACAAAATGACAACATATTGTACATGGTTGTGAATGGCAAATAAAAACAAGCACCCATTTTTCAACATATACAAAAGTATCAGCTATTCAACAAGTCACCGCAGTCACACACACATTAAATAAATAGCATTCATTCTCACTGATACAACACACCATTTACACCATGAGATGAGTGGGGGGGGAAATCCCTCATTTACAAAAACAGAGGGGAAAAAAAAAAGACAAAATAAATGTTGGAATAAGTGCCAATGACTAAATGGTTTATACCGAAGAAAACAAGAGATTAGAAATTAGATTTCTGAATTAAAATAGTGGTTTCGCAAGGATGTGATTTATGATACTCAACACCGTATTCTTGTTTAAAAGTGACTCTGCTTTCGTTAATGCTTAAAAACAGGATTTAAAACAGAATAGCTACTGTATACACTGATTCATATATTTTTTGTAGAATTAGTATGTGACATTGATTAAACACCTAGAAAAAAAAAATTAAATGCAGTTTCACTGATATGGCCTGATCCTTTAGTAAACACAATCAAGAATACATAAGGGTTTAAAGTCAAATATATTAACAACCAAGGCTGCAATGTTCCAAGGTGTACTATTGTCCTACTGTAGTTATTTCAACACTGCATTTAAGGCTGATGGACACAAAGCTTGTAACTCAAATGGCACATTGTGAGGAAAAAAAAAAAAGATTCTGTAGCCAGTCAGGGGAAAAAAAGCATAATGGGGGATGGGGCTGGGGGTGGGGATGGGGGTGGTGGGGGCACCTTACGCAAACCAGCGGCTAAACATTCACACTGACGTTTGGCAGTAATACATCCTTTTGTCACTCAAGTAAAACGTAAGAGGACGCAGTTGCCACGTTTCCCTTGTCTTCTTCACAAACCCGCAGGAAGGAGGCCGGGCCTCAAACTGTCCATCACTCACAACGTCTGTCGTGTTAATGATCAGTGTATACAAGTCCGAAATGTAAGAACCTCCGAATGTGCACAAATATTATCGGATCCTCGTAAACAGGTTCAACACTGATATCGATTCCTGGAGGAAGACACACACACACACACACAGAGAGAGAGAGAGAGACAGAGAGAGAGAGAGAGAGAGAGAGAGAGAGAGAGAGAGAGAGAGAGATGAGGAAAATACGCAGAAATCAACATTTTCACATTGTCACAATTCATATGATTTTAAATTCACCCAAAATGAGGGGATATTATTCTTAATTATACCATGGCGCTGCTGAATTTTCGAATCTGTTGGTTAATTTTCTATAACAGCATGCTTGGACAGTAGTTCCAGCTGTAACGCAAGTCACAGTTTTATATTAAATGCGCTTGTTCTACAGTAACCTTACACAGGGATTTGTATGGTGGAGGATCCACATGAATGAATTTTTAAAAATGTTTTTTTTAAAAGATGTTTATTTAATATTTTGGAAGGAGTGTTACCATTTCTCGTAACAGTCAGAGGTAAAACTGTACGTTTCTGACACGGGAAAGTCTTCAGGACTGTGCAGTTTCTCAGGAACGACTGTTTATAGCTGCTAAAAAGTAAGGAATAACAGGAACCAGTGTAGATGTAGCACTGCATCAAATGGTTAAATGACAGCTTGAGTGCGTGCGAGTGAGTGCACGAAACAGCGTGTGTCTGATGTCGGCGATTTGAATGTAACTCAGTGTCTAACCAGTGACATCTATTACACATACTGCGATGTGACAGAATGACTGAACGACACAAAAAGACAAATAAAGACCGTGACATTCTGCTGCATTATTCACAGTAGCTGTGCAATAAGAAATGTGCAGAAATACACATTCATTCAATAATTCATTCATCTTTATCAGGAAGCCTGCTCAGGTTTCCCCACTGACATTCTTTTCCTACGCCTACGTCCGAAACTATTTTGCTTTTCACTCTGACAAAATGCAGCATGGATTTCACATTCTGATATTATAATTTTAGGATTGCAGGATGGTACCAGTCCTCCAACACAACCCTGTCATCGCCTTGTTGTGCTGTATTCTTCACTCGTCCCACTTCCATGGCATTAAAACATGTACAGAACACCATCCCTACCCCGGCTCTCTTTGGGGAAAAAAAAAAAATCTGTCCATACTGCATACATGAAAATAATCTGTGCCTAATGATACCTTGGTAGATCTGGTTTTGCTGAAGACATTCCAGAAGCGCAGAGTCTCGTCTCCTGCTCCTGTGACTATGGCCTCTCCATCTGGAGACATGGCCTGCAGGAAATCAGCACAGAATATTTCCATCTCACGCAACAATTAAAACTGAGTGCATTCAACTAATTATAAACAATCATTAGTTTTGGTTGCATGCACTGAGGCCTTGATTTTCGAAAGTTTTGAGTGGAAAAAAAAAGTGCAAGCTTCATAACACCCCGATAAAAACTTAAACTGATTTACTAACAAGGTCTAGGGATGATGACTTGTCACAGAACTAAAGTTGGTTTTGTATTAAATATTCGCTGTATGTTCACACCTTTGATTCCAACAGCATTTAAAATGGACTTTTAACAACAACAGGGGAGGGTGAAGGTCAACATGTGCTTCCTCCAAGACACTTGAAGCCAGCCAGCTGCATTTTTCCAACTGCTCATGCTGCATCAAAGTGCTATCTGCCCTCTTCCACATACATGGGCTCACAGACGCCTGCAATTAGCTAGCGTTGTTGTGACTTAACAGGGAGAGAGAGTATCTCTTGGCTCCTGATTTTCTTTTGTGCCACTTGGGAGCTTTGAGTGTTTGTTTTACAGTCTAGCCGAGTTTTAGTTTCAGTTTCCAGGTATTTCTTTGAGACCTGAAATTGTGCCCTCTGTAGAGAACAAATAACACGCAAACCGCTTATATCGTTTCTATTAATGTGCCCTTTCTAATATGTTATTGCTTTCTAATTCCTCTAATTCCTTTCTAATATGTTATTATAATAACGTCAAATTCACAGGGACTTGTGTGGTGGATGTGCCACAGAAATGGATTAAAATCCTCAAGTGTAATTGCTGATATGGTGACATTTTCTGTGAGATGTTTATTTAGCATTTTTGGAAGGAGAGGCCATTGCCAGTGCTTTGTAACAGAAGTAAAGTTGTAACTTAAGACTGTAAGTTGTAACTTTCTGACACGGGAATGTTGGAGGGCTTTGTGGTTTATCTGTAACATGATGCTGCATTTTTTTTTTTGTCTTATCAACTTCAAGAGAGAGAGAAAAAAAGAGAGGCTGGTGACCGAACAACTGTTTAGAGCTGCACCCCATAATGTTTTATTCTTTACTTTTAGGCTCCTAGTTTCCATGTGACCTAATGCAAACAGTTTCAATCAATTTTCAGACTGAATTTATCTGACTGCATGGGCAGATTAGTGCTTGTTATCTTAGCCGTCTTTGTAAATGGGAAAATAAAAATTCAACTGAACATGGCAAGATAAAAAACGAACAGTTTGTAAAGAGCTCAGCTTCACTTTCAGATACATGATTAACCCTTTCTGGAAGTCCACATCTAGAACACCCATTAGTATCCCTAGTATTTTTGTTTTCAAGCTCCTACAAACGTGGCAACAAGTATGATTACATGCTACCAGCAAACATCATAACTCGACGGGAGTAAGAATGAGTTGTTCTTAGTTTACAGTTTCCACTAATCGATGTTGGGAGAGTTTAACATCAGCAGAAGAAGAGAGTGAACGCATATTGAATAATTCAGACAAGTGTGTAGGTGTTCATTACCAGGTAGAGTACTCGGTAGGAGTGGCCAGTGAGTTTGGCCACCTGTGTCAGAGAGGGGTACTTCCACACCAGGATCTGATTCTGAGAGTAACCATGTGTGCTGACCTGTGGACACACAGAGAGCAGTGTGTATTCATCAAATACAGAGGCTGATTTACAAGCACAACGTGCTCTTTACATGTGCTTTGATGATAACTAGGTTAACCTGGGTAGGACAGTGAGTCAAACTACTATGGAGGAAATACAGTATTCAAACTTGTGGATTCCAATCCCATCATATGTAGTAAATATTGTATATTTTAATATATAAACTGAAGGGACCTTGCACACATTGGGATTTATTAAAAAGTACACTTGACATGGACGCGTACGTGCCATCACACAGTCTGCACCGTGTGTACAGACTTCTACTTCTGTGAGCATTTTGATGACTCAAGTGAATAAACAATGACCTGAACAAAGGTCCAAATTTTTTTTTCCATGCAGTTCACTAGATTAGATTCATTCATGTAATTCCTCCTAAGTGTCCTATACAGTCCAGTAGCTGTATACTAACATTGCAGAATAGCTGTCAAATAAAGGTGGAACCTTTACACTACACTGGCAATGGAAGTGTAAGGAGAAAGCGGATTTTTGGGACCCCAAGTGTTTTCTAGGGAATGATGATAAATTGCTTATAAAATTGCTTTCAAATCCTGAGGGCCATCCTCTTGGAAATGTGCTCAGAATTAAAATCAGCTGAGATATCAGCTGAGACTAAAATCACTGCAGAGAAATCAATTGCTTACAGCTAGGTTGCATCTTGTCTGAATTGTGAGTCGCTTTGGATTTTAAAAAAAAACAACACAAAAACTCTGCCAAATGAATAAATAGAATACGAAAAGTAATCACACAATCCCACAGGCCTGCCTTCATGGGTAATGAGAACTACATGGTATCTGCACCTGGTACTGGCCTTTTGGGTTTTCCATATGAGATAGGATAATTATGATGTCACACACAAGACTAATTGTGATGTCATACATCATGAACAATGAATTATAAGGTCACACATCAAAAATAACAAATTATGAGGACACACATCAAGAATAACGAATTATGATGTCACCCGTCAAGAATAACGAATTATGATGTCACTCATCTAGATTCCTTACACTGTGTGACTTGGCCGGCATCAAATGACCATCACCAGTGTTGGAATGCGAGTCAGTGCAACAGACTTGAGATAAAGATTTGAGTTAATCCCTGATGCACAAGTGATCTTGAACGCATGACTGGATCTGAGTTATGTAGCTATGAGATGGTCTAGGATAACATTCCGACATTTTTGCTAATAGTAGTGTATTAGACCAGGGATTCTTCGAACCCCCTGCCCTGCACAGTGTGACGTTCTAACCACCATCAACACACCTGGCCCTCCTCATTAAGAGCTTAGTAATTAGCTGAGCAGTTGGATCAGGTGTTGAACAGTAGGAAAAACTGCAAACTGTGCAGGGCAGGGGGTCCCAAGGACTGGAGTAAGAACCCAGTGTTAAATCGGGTTTAAACTGTGTGATTACAGCAGTCTTTTCAATCATCAATCAGTGTGATCTGGGTGACTCCAAAAAATGGTGTCATCTAAACAGAAACATTTATCAAAAGGAGCTGGAGGTAATTAAGATATTTTTCCTGTAAAAGAGCATGTCTCATTTATGTTATGTTGTAGGTGTCCCATGCGTTTTGTGTAATCCTCTGCCGTCTGGTTACTCTCATGTACGCGGAGCATCTACGTACCAGTTCATTGGTGTGTTTGGACCAGGCCAGGTTGCAGACCTGCGAGCCTGTGTCTGTGCACTGCAGTGGCTGCCCAGTCAACGTGTTCCAGAAGCGGATGCAGCGGTCAGCAGTACCACCCCCAGATGCTAGCAGACCGTGCTGATGAGGAGACCAGGAGATGGCCTTCACTGCTGCTGAATGCTCTGTGTATTGCTGCATGGGTAAGACACTTGAGTGATTCCACACCAGCAGCTACAGAGAGAAAGAAACAGATCAACTGTATTTTTTTGTGACAAAATTACACAGTGGCGCCCCGCTCTATCAGATATGTTAAGTAGAGGCAGAGGGATCACAAGCACTCCCTCTCTATGACCAACAATTTCTAACCTCTCTAAAACAAAAATTGGAAACACTATAAGGATAAAAGCATAATTCTGGTTTGATTAGTTGACAGACCATGTCTTTTGGGAAAGGGGTATGCACATTCATAAGACAATACTAGCAGAAAGAAAGAAAGACATCCCCTCCAAAAGTATTGGAACGGCAAGGGCAATTCTTTTGTTCTTGCTATACAGTGAAAATGTTTGGGGTTGAGATCAAAAGATGAATATGAGACGACAGACCAGAATATTAGCTTTCATTTCCAGATATTTACATCAAGATAAATGTTAAATAACTTATAACATGGCAACTTTGATGGCAGACTGCCCAATTATTTGGTGAGTAAAAGCACTGGAACAGACAGTCTTAAAGCAAATAAATGCAAATATCACTTAATATTTGGTTGCGTGTCCCTTGCTTGCAATATCTGCATCAAGCCGGCAACCCACTGACATCACCAAACTGTGGCTTTCTTCTTTTGCGATGCTTTTCCCAAGCTTAAGCTTTTTGGGCTTATACCCCAACTTCTTTCAGTCATTGTTTATTTTGGGGGGTTTCTCCCTTCATTCTCCTCTTCAGAAGGTGAAATGCATGCTCACTTGGGTTAAGGTCTGGTGACTGACTTGGCCAGTCTATAACGTTCCACTTTTCCCCCCGATGAAGTCCTTTTTTGTGTTTGCATTGTGTTTTAGGTCACTGTCTAGCTGCATGATGAAGTTTCTCCCAATTAGACTGGATGTATTTCTCTGTAAATTGGCAGACAGAATGTTTCTGCAGATGTCTGAATTCATTCTGCTGCTACCATCATGAGTTACATCATCAATAAAGATTAGTGAGTCTGTTCCAGAAACAGCCATGCAAGCCCAAGCCATGACACTACCTCCACCATACTTGACCAATGAGCTTGTATGTTATGGATTATGAGCAGATCCTTTCTTTTTCCATGCTTTGGACATTTTTTGGTAGAGGTTAATCTTGGTTCCAGAACTTTTGTGGCTCATCTCTGTGTTCCTTTGCTAATTCCAATCTGGCCTTCTGATTCTTACTGCTGATGAGTGGTTTGCATCTTGTGGTATGGCCTCAATATTTCTGCTCTCCAAGTCTTCTTCAAACGGTGGATTCTTCACAGCTCTCACAATGTGTCTTCACTGCTGTTGTCTTCCTTGGTTGACCTGTTCGATGTCTGGTTGTTAGTACACCAGTGCTTTCAAGACATTCCAAATTGTAGTATTGGCTATGCCCAATGCTTGTGCAATGACTCCCATCGATTTTCCTTCTTTTCGCAGCTTCAAAATGGCTTGCTTTTCTCCCATAGACGGCTCTCTGGTCTTCATGTTTATCCATTTTAACAAAATAGCAGTCTTCACAGGCGAAACCCAGGGGTCAAACCAAGAGTAGACATTCAGTGCTATTTAAAAAATAAATCAGTCTAACAGGGCTCTCCTGGGAAACAAGAAACACCTATCAGTCACATCTTCCAATATTTTCCATCACTTGAATAATGGGTGGGTTCAAACAAAAGACGCCATGTTGTAAATTATTTAACACATCTAGAGGTAAATATCAGGTGAAATTCTGGTGAAATTCGGATCTATCATTTCATATTAATCTTTTGATCTCAAACACAAATGTCTTCACTGTATAGAGCCAAAAAGAAAAAAGAAAGAAAAAAAAAATTGGCTTTTCCGTTCCAATACTCTTGGAGGCGACTGTAGATGAATATGCATGATATGCAAATTAGAAACACACTCCTGCAACCCCCAATACCCCAATTGTTTTTTTCACAGATAGACAAGTTGGAATTCGGGATTCTCTGATTCATTTATTTTTGCTTGAGTATGATTAGGTAACCAGCTAGTTAACTACTAGAAACATTAATCTGGGATAATGGGATAACTCCCATAAACCTATATAACACTAATAACAGTAATACAATATAATTTTTATAGTATACATACTCACAGTATAGTGGAGCTTATCGCCTTGAGAGATTAGGTTGGGGCATATGAATCAAAAAAACCAATGGTTTGGTTGTGTTATGAGGCATGTGATTGCAGTGTATAAACAGCCTATACTATACTACCTTATTGTCATTGCCACCGGAGGCAAGGAGCTGGTGATCAGTGCTCCACTTGAGGCCGCACACTTCCTGTCGGTGGCCCTGTAACCTGCGCTCAGACTGCAACGGAGGAGCTCGAATATCACGTTGCAAGATCAGGCGGTCCCTGCTGCCTGAAGACAGCTGGTCCACATTCCATGCTAAGGCTCCTGGTAGCGGAAACACACACACACACAGTTAAAAAGCTGACATATATGTTGCTTCTTATGCTCTTAGTATGTTGCTACATGTTCATTAAAGGTAATTTCACAGCCCATCTGTTCAGCTACATACGCTTTTGTTCCCTGCCTCCTGCAGAACCCCATTAACACATAAAACCCAGAACATTGCCAAAGACTCAATTCCACTCAATTCCGTGTACAGTGTGTTCATACATGGCAGGAAAAACCAGGAAAGTTTGGCTGTAAAGTATAAAATATGTGGCGGAAGACATTATGTTTTGAGTAAAATGGTTGCTTAGCGTATCACATTTTGGTCGTAATATGCTAATCATATGCTTCGTTGCTCATTTCAGTCCTCAGCTGAGATGGACCATTTCCAAATCAAGATATTTTACAACTAACCTGCAAAGAAAGTGAAATAACAGCCGGAAATTGAACCAGCTGCCGTGTTCCGAACAGCACTGCACTCACCAACTCTGGCTGTGTGGCCCTCTAATACAGACAGCTTCTTCCCTGCGGCTGCGTCCCAAATCTGTACAAAGCCCTTATGAGTGCCCACTGCCACCAAGTTTCCCTAAAACAAAATACAATGACACATTAGACACACATAGCCATGTCCAGCATTGCTCAGGTTTTCCCAATCCTGGTTCTGCACCATGTAACATTTTCACTCGAACTCTTGACTAGATTAATTGGCCTGACTATTGGGGAGGAACTATGGCACAGTGGACTTTCTCCACGTTCTCCAGTTTCTTGCCATCGCCCCAAAACATACCAGGAGGTGGACTGACGAATCTGAATTGCCCCTAGGTATGAATGAGTGCTTGAATGGGTATGTGCATGGTACCCTGTGATGGACCAGCATTCTTTCAAGAGTGTATTACTGCAGATCCACCATGACCCTGATCAGCATAAAGTATTTACTGAAGATGAATGAATGAACGTCAAGCTTTTGTGTCTGATGTGTTACGACTAAAAACGCTCAAGTATGCGATATAGGACCTTGATTGGGAAAGAACTGGCCATGCGCATGGGAATTATAGGATAAATCTGAGCAAACTTCAGGAACCAAGGTGCTTTAATGGATAAATAGACTCTAGTTTAAGAAAAATAACACACTGAAAACATTGAAGAAGCATACTTACCCTCTCTGACCATCCCACTGACGTGACTGAGTCACCTTCTACTGACAGATCGCACAGCCGCGTCACCTGCACAAGCACGAAATAAAACAAAAGCATCATTTACAGACCTCTTCCCCCCCACCTCTTCCTCATATACTCATCAAACACACACACTCGCCTGGCTGGTGCAGGCACTCCACAGGTACACGCAGGTGCCGAGGCCAACGCTGAGCACGTTTAAAGATGACCAGTCCACCAGGTTAAGGTAAAAGTCGTCCTGCAGCTCGGGGGCGTCCAGGACCTTAAAGGGAATTTTGGAAATCTTGCGCATGGGCTTCCGTGGAGACCGTAACAGCTTCTGACTTCAGGGTTTATGGGAGGCACATAAAACAGAAAAGCAAACAATTAAAGAAGAGCTTTGCGTCACAGAAGAGCCCAGGGGTAAATAAGTTGACCCCGACATCTAGAATTTGAGAAGTATAATTTCCCCAAACTGGCACGTTCTGACTGAACACACAAAATTAATTCATTTAAATACACAGCAGCATGGTTCTCTGTAATAAGGACATAAGAATTTAATTCTAGTGCAGACCACGTTCCTAGAATTCTGACATCTGTTTCATATGAACATCTGTTCTCAAGCTGTCTGCATATTGCAAAGCAAGTGCAAGGTAGGTTAATCATAATCATATGATTCGTGATGTTTTTTCAATAATATGTGTTTTTCATGTACTAATTGTTATTTCAAATTTTTACATGTTTTCTTTTAGAGCTGTTAATTTGGTGTGGGTTTTAATTGCATTAACAATGTAATGTGGATGATCTTATCTGCAAGGGGCTAATGATACACTGAAGAAAACTCTCATCCAAGTTGGGTCTTTTGAAAACTTTATTACAGAGATATTACATGTAGAATAGGAGAGAGAGAGAGAGTCTAGTCAGGGAAAAGCAGCAGTTATGGCTGTAGAGGACCACAAGAAAGCAAAAAGAGAAGATTCTTGTACAGCCATGACAGTTTGTTCAGGATAAGGTTTGGGTCTCACCCTCATGGGATGACCCTGTCCTGCATTTTTAAAGGAAGAGTGGGAACACTGGTCAGCATATACACTATATGGCCAAAAATTTGTGGACACATAACCATGTGGTTCTTCCGCAGATTGTTGCCACAAACTCTGAAGCACACAATTGTAGAACTAAGAAGCCCTGTTCCAGCGTGGCAGTGCCCCTGTGCACAAAGTAGCTCCATGAAGACAAGCCAAAGTTGGAGTGGAAGTGAAGTGAAGTGACTTTGTGGCCAAGTATGGGGACCCATACTCGGAATTTGTGCACACAGTAGTGAACACACACCTGTGAACACACACCCGGAGCAGTGGGCAGCCATTTTAGCTCCAGCGAGCAGTTGGGGGATCGGTGCCTTGCTCAAGGGTCTCACCTCAGTCATGGTATTGAGGGTGGTAGAGAGCGCTGCTCATTCACTCCCCCCACCTACAATCCCTGCCGGACCCGAGACTCAAACCCACGACCTTCGGGTTCACCTTTGGGTTACAAGTCCGACTCTCAGACCATTAGGCCACAACTGCCCCCTAAGAACTCGTGTGTCCTGCACACGATCCTGACCTCAACCCCACTGAAGACCTTTGGGATGAACTGGAACACCGACTGCACCCCAGTCCTCTTCACCCAACATCAGCGCCTGATCTCACTAACGCTCTTGTGGCTGCATGAGCACAAATCCCAACAGCCACGCTCGAAAATCTAGTGGAAAGCCTTCCCAGAAGAGTGCAGGTTATTATAACAGAAAAGAATAAATCCAGGGGAATAAATCCAGAATGGGATGTTCAACAAGCACATATGAATTTGATGGTCAGGTGTCCACAAACTTTTGGCCATATAGTGTATAGAAAATAGAATCAGTGTTCTATAAATTATGAGATAATTTTATGAATAACAATAATTCTCAATAATAAAAAAAAATGTATGTATCACATTGTGTGTGTGTTTTTTTTTTTTTTTATAATTTGTTTGTTTTTCATCATTGGTTCAAATATCTGCAGTGCTACAGCTCTGCCCTGTGGCTCAGTTTAGTCGTTCACTAAATCTACATTTTGGGAACATTTCTGCCCAAACCCTGGTTCGCTTCCTGCAGCCGGTTCGATGTGTATATTTCACATATTGCTGAACTCCTTCTTTTACAAAAGATCCTAAAAATTTTTTACCTATTGCTGCTGACAGGCGATAGTGAGTAAGGAGAGACACTGTTGCCATCATCAGGGAGCGTGCGCTTGGCACTTAGAGAATACTACAACACAAACACACACACAGAAAACACGAAATCAACATATTATACATGTGTCCATGTTGCTTCCATCATAGACAATAATGAATTATAAAACGTGCAGACGGGAAGCAGACGTTATGCACATTTCCCTTCATAAAACATGGAAAGACATACACGTATCATTTAACGATGAAGCAACGAAATCATTAAGCTACATAAGTTTCTCAAAGAGGAGAAAACACGTAGGCAGTATGTTACCTACACTCTTACAGTACCCACTCTCAAGGCCATTCCACATTCTACAACTCCTCCTCATGTCCCTCAAGCTCACGGTGGAGAAACTAGGCAGCTCGTGTGTGTGTGTGTGTGTGTGTGGTTTATATAAATTGAAGCATATGCTACATTTGACTTAACACAGAAGTTTGAAGTCAGAGTTATCATTTTTCATCTCTGTACATCTGAGATATAATGAGGGGGAAAAAACATGGATGCCTCCATGAAAAACTCCCTTTTGTCATGAACTAGCAACAAGCTAGCCAGCTAACATTAGTGATATGAGTGATAACTAACATTGTATTTACCGTCTCAAAATAGCTGTATTAATGCTAATGTTTTAATCAGATTTAACCAATTAAAAGTAGACAAGTGGCACTTTGTTTAGTCTTACACCACAGCACTATTGAATTCTCGAATCTGCTATAACGTAAGTGATAACAGGAACACCGATGTTCCACAACATTAAATGCAACTATGAATGAATTTTAAAAAAAGTATGCCGTGTTGTTCTTTAAAAAATTGTTGTTGTTTTTTTAATTGTTGATTGTTGACAAACTGCTGTGGTATAAGAGGAATAAAATACTTCATTAGGTGCTGAAAACTAATGAACCAGAAGAGCATGCCCACTTGACAGAGGGAGCGGCCATGTTGATCTGGTATCTGAGGAGTCTGAGGTCAGAAACTCAGAGTCACACACTCAGGCTGAATGCAGCAGTAGACAATGTCCTCTTGGCCACTTACACTAAACAGACTTGTCTTCTCAGGTGTCGAGGGCTGCAGCCGCCTGTCCTCCGTCTGAGGGTCCTGCACCTTCTCGATGCCTGCTCCCAGCAGCTCATTCTTCAGCAGCGCGCAGTACGCCAGGCCATCTGCTGCCAGGGAGAGAGAGGACATGTAAAATACCAGCCTACGCCGCGTTCACACTAGCCATTCAGCTTTTTATTTTAAAATAACCATTATAACCAAATTACCATAGCAATCAGGTCGCAGCTTGATCTCATCCCCATAAAAGGAATCATGACGACCCTGTTTGTTCGCATCCATCTAGCTAGCTACTGTTTAGCTACTGCAATGAAAACAATTCGGTACAATGGCAGCTTATTCCTTACGCCATGCCTTACTCAATACGTAATTTTATAGAGTGATAGCTAAGCAGCAAGCTTGTTATTTTTAGCAACTCTAACGACAACCACTCAGTTTAACGCTAACCATTCAGCTAGTTAATACCCTAGGGTGCGTCTCAATCAGCTCCCTAGTTCACTAGTAAGGGAACTGATCAGGAAGTCGGCCATTTTACGGACTGTCTCAATGGCAAAATCCTTCCAGTGCATTGGACGTTCGCTCCCTAAAAAATCCCACAATGCACCGCAAAAACCAGGGAGCATCGATGCTCACTATGTTCCCTTACTGGAATGACGTCATATTTTCTGAAGCCTCTCAGCTCAAAAAAAAAAAATGGTGGGTGAAGTCTCAGACAACTTCATCTACAAATATAAGTAGCTTGTTATCGTTGTAGTAGGTCTCAAATGATTGCTTACATTAGCGATTTTTAACTTTATTTGACGTTCTATACACGGTTTGTTTGAGTCTAATGACTTTTAAGTGTTTAATAATTTACAAAAAATCCACTAGCTAGCATATGATCCTGCTTGAAGTACCACAACAGAAACGCGTGTGATTAAGCTAGCAAATTTATATGACATATGATGTCAGAAAGATGTCGGTCCTGTTTATTGTTGATAAATGCCAGTGGTGACTATTACAATGCGAGTACGTAGTCATGTCACCAGAAATTGAGTCATCAGTGTCCCAAAGTGTAGTGGGCCAGGGTTCTTACTGATGCCTGACTTTGTGTATATGATAAACTGATTCACCACATAGGGAGCTAGTGAGCTGACTGAGACACACCTCCTGTTTTGTTGCGCCCTTAGCTAGCTATGCATGTTTAGCTAACATAATCCAAGAGTTTCCTAAAACTTCCTAAAATTCCTAAAATTATACTATTATAAAATTACACTATTTTGGTCTCCTGCCAAATCCCACTCACCAGCCAGCCAGCTCTCCCCTATCACATGACAGCTACCAACCAGGAAGGGAATGCTAACACGTATCTCTCAGAGATACATGAAGCCAGGCAACCTGCTGCTCAGTGCTATCTGCCCTCTTCCTCATACATGAGCTCACAGCTAGTCCATGATTTTCTTCTGTCTTTTTATTACTCTAAAACACTTCCAAAACACTGTTATCACTCTAAAACACTTCTAAAGTATCATGTTTCAAAACCAAGGTGAGCAACTTTCTCCTCAGCATAGTTAGGCTAATAAATCTGATCGTTAATAGTACTGCTAATAAATCCAAGCTAGCTTGTTAGCCAATACAATTCTGAGGCAAATACGTTGTCATGGTTACAATGTGTGCTTCACATGAACTGATTATTTTTTTCTTTTCACAAAAAGCCCTGGATGAAACACCTTTTTTTCTATCAGAATAATCTAAATATTGCATCTTTGCAAGGTCAGTAAAGCCTCACAGCTACATTGAACTGAAAAGAAAAGGTGAAAGGAAAGAAAACCACCATGAAAAAAAAGTAAGAAAGAAAGAAAGAAAGAAAGAAAGAAAGAAAGAAAGGACACTGTGGATTCAGAAAGAATCCAAATGATAGACAGAAGCAGGGAAACGAGGAAGGAGAGACAGATCAACAAACAGAAGGACAGGAAGGGGTGAACGAGTGTGCTGGAGACAAACTAGAATCCAGTTGCCATAGTAACCAGGCTGCCATAAGGGAGGCCTTGTCTGAATGTTTTGAGATGAGAACATGTTCGGATTAAGTAGGCTATTCTGTGCTGTTGTACAGCCATGCACACACACGCACACACGCGTGTACGCATACGCACACACACACACACACACACACACACGCACACACACACGCACACACACACCCCGCGATAGCTTAGAACTAGCCTGTTTATGTTCTGCAGCATTCAGTAGAGGCAAGTCTCTAACGCTATGCAGAATTCAACACACACACACACGCACACACACACACACACACACAGCTAGCGCATCAAGCTCTGTTATATGTTTAGACAAAAGCTGCCTCCTTAGTACAGAGAAAAGAAGAATGGAATTAATCAAACACAAAAGCGTGACAATAACACGCAGCACTTCAGACTTACCTTTACCGTTGTCTGACGTGCCGTCTTTTGTCTTTCTGTTTTGATTGTGCGACTTCTCGTTCTCCTTAGAATGCAAGAAATTGTTGCGATCATTAATAATTGTGAGTTCTGTGCAGAATCAGAGCTGGAGAAACTGAAAATAGAGCTGATGGCTTGGAGCCGTACGTTTATGCGGTGGAAGTTGACGCTCCAGTTGGCGCCGGCGCGGGACGGGATGAAGCGATCTCCGTGTTTACTTGGGGAGGATAGAGGAGAGTTGGCGGGGGTCAGTGCACACATGACCTCTGTGGCTTTCTGCAGGAAAACAGGAGAAAGTGACTGGCTTCTCAAATTCAGTTTCTGGAGTCAGTGTATTGTGCTTTGTGGCTTTGGTTAGATTTTGCTTACAAAAAGAAAGAAAAAAAACATCAGGTTGAATGATGTGTTTAAATCAGGACGAATATTAATACGAAAGACAAAAAACCTTATTACTTTACACATATAATATGTGACGCAAAGACTTACTGTTATCACACCGAAGTGTAATTACGTAAAGGAATAATCCACGACACACCGTGTGGTTATATGAAAATAATATACTCCAGGTGGGTAGGAGGTGTTTTGTTGCACGATTGCGCAAGCAGAGTCCATCATTTTCGTACAACTGCGCAGTCTGGAGTGTGTTATTCTGCTTACATCACAGCAATTTATGAAATATACAAAATGCTTAATTTATTAATGAATGCCACATCACATATTTTTACAGTTTATAGTCACATTTGATGTTGTACGTTGTCTGAGAGACAAGTTAGCTCTTGTTATCACTATGTTTTAACTGTGGTGAACAGTCACTCCCTCACCAGCCTCTCTTCTCCTCTCTTAAAAAAAAAAAAAAAAACACTACGCATTTGACAGAGAAACCTGAAAGCGTAAAATCCTGTCCTGACTTTCTTGTTACAAAGACTCCTTCCATAAATCTTAAACGTCTCCTAACAAAAAAAAAGTCACCACGTCAACGATTATATGTTTTACTTTTTTTAAACAACACATTCTTTTAAAATCCATTCATCACTAGACTTTATTATATTAAGCATCTGCCCTGCAAGTCCATGTGTATGAGCTGTTACTATAGAAACAATGACATATTAGAACGAGCGTGTTAATATTAATGAGCTCATTCTAACATGTTATGCGAAAATAATGCACGCCTTTTGACCAATCAGATTCGAGGATTATTCCTCTTATACCACAGCAGTTTGCTAACAACTACCTTTTTTTTATTTATTGAATTTATTTGTTTATTATTTTTATTAACGAATGAAACATCTCGCTTTTAAACTGCTTAGAAATATAGTTCAAGTTGTGGACTTGCCTTGCAAAGATCCATAACATTAAATGTAACTATAAACAAATGCATGATGCATTGTTCATTAATAAATAAAAAACAATGTAATAGCAGGCAAAATCACTGTGGTATAAGAGGAATAAAACACGACAGGATGTACAGTTATAGGAAAATAATCTAGTTCTCCTATAACAGTGTGCCCAGTCGTTGTTTTGTTCCTTTCTTAAAGCAGGTGGGTCAACAAAGTCAACCTAAATCACCTACGTGACCGAATGCGAATCAATAATCAACCAGTTCAAGCAACTCAAAACGCAGAGCTGTAGTGCAGACTCACGATGGGGCTGGCGTTGGCATTCTGGATATTGATTTGTCGTAGCAGCCGCCGCTCGTAGTCCTGGTCCATCGCTGCACAGCACCGAAACAGAAATAATGACATTAAATCACAGAGTATTCTTACACATATACAGACGAGCGACACAAAGTAAAAACCAACATAAAGTGTCTTTAGTTAGCTCTATAGAAGTCTCTGGAAGTGTACTGAAGGCATGAACACCATTCTTCCAAAAACTATTCCCTCAGTTAGTGTTTTGACGATGAAGACTGGCATGAAAACTCAGAATCTATTTAAGGAATCAGCGCTGGCAATGTCCACGTCACTCAGTATAGACTATTAGTTCCCATTTAAATCTGCCTCTCACACTAAACATACCTCCTGATCAGCCATATTTTGAGCCAAAGGAAACATGTACGGACTTCATTTTGGTCAAACTTTACTGTGCTTTATTTACTATTAACTACATGGAAAACAAAGCAAATCAGAAAAGTATGGATAGTGATTTAATAGCGAAAGAAACCAAACAACATGTTCTTACAGGCTTTGTACTCAAGTTTTGACTGTGTACCCAAGCACTATAAATAACAATGTCGAAAAGGTGACGGTCTTTAAATGTGCTGAAGTACAGAAAGAAAACAAGTCCAACCATTTTCAGATAATGTGCAGAAGAGATCAAAGCAAAGATGCCTTCGGAAATAATGAAATTAAATGTTTCTACATTTAAAAAATACTATATAGAGCAGTAAACAGTAATTAATGATACAAAGTCAATATTTCGTGAGATGACCCTTTGCTTAAAAAAAAAAAAAAAATCAGTAGTCTCAGGTAGAATTAGTGCAGGTTTATAAGGAAACGAGCTGTAAGTGTTACTGAGCATCTTGCAGAAGCAGCTACAGTTCTTCTGGAGACTTTGACTGTCGCACTCGCTTCTNTTTTTTTGTCTGAAAAGTGTCTCTTATGTAATCTGCTGCTTTCTTTACTGACATACAAAATGTTTCTGTAACATTCAATTCTGTGCTGGAAAACTAATGTTTGGAATTCTACAATGTTTTTGTACTGAATCAATAATGTAAAAGTCATAAAATAAAAATTTACAACAAGGTTTGTACTTTGTACCTTGTCTAAGACTTTTGCACAGTACTGTATATTGACAAAAAAAAAAGTCACCAGAGAACTGAATCTATAACAAAACAGCTTCTTAATCAGCTCTTGGGGCCTAATGGTCTGAGAGTCGGAC
>CM074965.1:12035152-12067280 GCA_037577455.1 Pangasius macronema | reverse complement strand
TCACTTAAAGACATTTTAGTAATCACTACTACAAAATCTGGCAGGTATGTCGCAAAATACCAAACTATTCTTTTAATCGTGACAGAAAGCCGATTCAGATAAGCAGACGGAGAACCCTATGCTGCCCAGGAGGTGAAATGCTGTTGTAATGAAAATACAGAAAAGCTCTTCCAGGTCCTCTCAACCCAGAGCTGTCCGAACACCAGGCCATGGATCGGTAACAAGTCTCAACAACGTGGCAGTAAGACCGCAAGGCTTCCTGAGGCAGATAATAACTGCTGTTTAACAAATAAAACAATCTCTACTCATGAAATAGTAGACAAGTCAACAGCCTTAACTTGTAGCTTTTTTATTACAAATAGTTTTAGTTCTAACATCTGATTGGCTGAGCCACTTTCGAAGCCTTTCCACAGTACAAGCACGTGCCCTTAATTGTGTGATTTTAACCCAGTAATCCATCCATCCTTTTTCTGTACCATTTATCCTACACAGGACTCAGGGCCCAAGGCAGGAGAAACACCATATACGGGGTGCCAACCCATCTCACACACACAAACACACACATTCACACACCCATTCACACACCCATTCACACACCCATTCACACACCCATTCACACACCCATTCACACACTACGGATAATTTGGAATTGCCAATCAGCCTACAACGCACGTGTTTGGACCCAGGGAGGAAACTGGAGTACCCAGAGGAAAATGACTACATTCTGCTTACGCCATCAATCAGCGTGATCCGGGGCCTCCAGAACGTGTAAACAGTCGCGTAAAGAGAAACATTCTTCAACGTGAGCTTTACGTACCAAGGATATTTTTTTCTGTCCATTAGCATGCTTCTTTTACATTAATAATCGCTACTACAGTGTGTGTAGATGTCGAGAGAGATTCGTGTCATCTTACGCGTCCCCCTGTTGGTGGATTTGAGATGAGAATTGATTGTAGCAGCGCTCTCACTCACTCACTCACTCACTCACACACACACACACACACACACACACAAACACACACAGATTTTAAACAAAAAATTTCTGACACTGTCAGAACTTTGCCACCACATTATAGCAGGTTTGCCTCACACCTCCAGGGTTGAGGGTGCGACTCCCGTCTCCACCCTGCGTGTGTGTGGAGTTTGCATGCCCTCCCCATGCTTCAGGGGTTTCCTCCGGGATCTCTGGTTTCCTCCCAAGTCCAAAGACATGCTTTGTAGTAGTATGTGAATGGGTGTGTGAGTGTGTGCGCGATTGTGCCCTGCAATGGGTTTGCACCCCACCCCGACTTGTACCCCAAGTCCCCCAGGATAGGCTCCAGGCTCCCTGCGACCCTGTGTAGGATAAGTGGTACAGAAAATGGATGGATATATGGATTTTTGCTGCAACAGCAAAACCAGCCCAAAAATCATTCCATGTAAATGCACTAGTAAGGAAAAAAGGGGGTGGGGCCAAGCAGCTCTGTTCCCAGTGTGGGTGGGGCTAATCCCTATATTTATAAAAGTGCTTCTGGATCTGTTAAACAACACAAACTGCACTTACCATTAAGGATCAAGTCCTATGAAAGCAAACAGACTATGCGCATTAAAAAAAAAAAAACACAAAGTGACATGTTCTGGGAATCCAATTTAAAACAAACTTCAGAAAAAGATCAGCAAAACGACATCATTGTAAGGGGATGAGTAAGTTTATGACTAAATATCTGGACTGAAACAGCAAGAATTGATACATTTCTGGGTTAAATTTACTAATTATCTAATGTTTAATATTTGAAAATGAACCATTTGGAATGAAAGCATAAAAGCAGCACACACAAGTGTGCCTTACTATCCTTGTGTACTATCTTTCTACTGACATTATTGATTAATTAATTAACTAATTAAATGTTATATTTACACCTACATCTTTTAACTTCAATATCCAAATACAACATTTTGTTTTTTAAAGCTGTTTCAGAGGTTTTTGTTTGTGAAAACCTGCCAAATGTCCCAACTATCAGATATAAAACAAGCCTTGTGAGGACATCATATCAAGACATAAATACACACACACACTGTGTGTGTGTGTGTGTGTGTCTCTCTCTCTCTCTCTCTCTCTCTCTCTCTCTCTCTCTCTCTCAGAGAGAGAGAGACAGCTGTTAGCCGAAAGCTGTTAGCTTAGCTTCAGTACAGAAGACACGAAAAGCCACAGCAAAAATCCAAAAGTTCCTGACACTGAAATAAATGAACAGGGAATGAAATAGTTTTGCGGAAGTGAGGTGTTGAGGGATAAAACCGCCAGCGCACTACAGCAGTAACATTACTCAGTGCAGGAGAATCAGGACACAACATAGCCAGGGAAGCTAGCCATGTTAGCACAACACCAACATCCCAGAGTTAAAAGTGAGCTAAATCAGTCACGGAACAAATGTCTGCACTCGAATAAAGCCAACTCGATACCGTGTTCAATCAAAACTTTCGATGACATACCAGACTCGCTGAGCAAATTCCCAAAGCGACTCCGTCTCTGCGCTTTTAGCCGAGCATAAAGCCGAGGAGATTGTTGTTCTACGGAGCGCACGGTATTGTGGGTAATATGCGCTGCCGACGTCAACGTTTTGATTCAGAAGATGCAGCTGCGTTTCCATGGTTACAGCGATAACACCTGTGTAGGCATAGTGCATGGAACAGGAGTTTAATAAAATAATATTTATATTTTTATAAAAAATAATAATAAAAATTATTTTAAAAAAAACTACGATATCTGAGGGTTACAATTTTTGAAGGGTAAACTTGAATAAGGTTATTATTATTATTATTATTATTATTATTATTATTATTATTTAATAATAACAGCGCCTTTATGACGCCACTGTGGCTTTGTGAACTATATTGATGTAAACAATATTAAATCTTTATTGTGATTAAAACATATTTAATCATTAAAACCCTTTTTTTTTCTCTTGGTTTTCATTTTGCACTCTTAGGTAGTTATTATTATTATTATTATTATTATTATTATTATTACTGACTATTTTTAATCATATAGTTTATTTACAAAACAAAATTCTCTGTTAATTTAATTGTGTTTTCTTATTGAAGGTCCATTCAGATCTACAACCTAAAGATTACATTCTTAGCGTTTAAGTCAGCACTTATATTTAATGGCTCAACAGTTTGCATCCCCTTGGAATGCTTTAATTCATTTATCTGACTGAGCTTCATTCAGACACAGTGTTTAGTGACTGTCAAGTGTCAAGTGTCTACTTTGGAAGTATTGTTTAATTTTAAGGCAAACTCTCAAGCAGTAAAGCTAGGAGTTATTGGCATCAGGAAAACAGCTTTGACAAGATTGAAAAGAGAAAATATTGACCTTTCACAGTGCAGGAGAGAAGCTCTCAATGTGTTTACAAAGACCAAAACCAACAGTGAAAATCATAATTCAGAAAATTAAACAAAAGATACAAAAACATGACCAAAGAGCGGAAGAAAAAAAAGGAAAGTATTCACAAGAGATTCACAAAAATCCAAAGCAACAGCAGCAGACTGGAAAAAAATCTTAGAGCATAGTAACAATATTATAACACCCATGTCCCTAAAAAAGCTAAAAAATTTATTACATTTATTGTTTGTTTGTATGTTTTTTTAAAAAAAAAAATAAGATTAAGGAGTTGGAGTAGTGTATAAGTATTAAGTTTGTTTGTCATAAAAAAAATGTGTTTATATGTAAAAATATTAATATAAATATAAAATGTGTTGAATATAAATTAAAAAGAATAATAACAAATATTCTAGGCACTTAAGATTGTTTAATAAAATAGTTTAATAATTATTTAATAGCATATAATAATAATAATAATAATAATAATAATAATAATAATAATAATAAGAAGAAGAAGAAGAAGAAGAAGAAGAAGAAGAAGAAGAAGAAGAAGAAGAAGAATTTATTGCACTTGTTGCATTTCTGTTGACGTCACCCTTTTGAACTGGGGTGTACAAACTTTTGCACTCAGCACCATGTGGTCCACACTACACGGCACCTCTAGGCGGCGATGTGGAGCATGACTCACTGTATACGCTGTTTACCGCAGAAGAAGATGCTAACCAGATGCTAAACATGGTTGCTAGATTAAAGATAGAAAGCCGACATGTTACCTGAATTTTGATATATAACCAAAGGTTTTTATTGACTCTGGAAAGATAAAATAAGATAAAAAAAGGCTAAAATGGCGAGCGAGGAGGCGCTGAAGTCTGTCATGTTTACGCTAAGCTACATGTTAATGAAGCGGCGCAGGGACATAAACAATGCAGAGACACAGAGACGGCGTGAAGTTCAGCGGCGGGTCAGACACAGGCAATACTTCCTCCAGAGACAGAGGAGGATGCTTATGGTAATATTAATTACGTCTATAATATTAGAAGAGTTATCCTTTCTCTATTTTCCCAAGCTAAAGTCTCTGGCTATTATATCCAGTGCATTTTTGTTTAAATGGCACATTAAAGACAATAATTATCAGCAAAAGTAAAAAAAAAAAAAAATAAGTCTCCAGGTCTTTTAATGACGATATATTTTAGTTTAGGAGTAGTTCTAAGTTAAAAAAAAAAAAAAGTTGAAAAAAAAAATCATGATTTATATTTATATTTCCAGATGCTGCTAGCTCAAGGCACACGCCCCATCACTGTAGCTCGCACTCGTGCTTGGTCCAACACGCCAAGCTCTGATTGGTGGGAGCGAGTGGTCCTGTGTCTTAAGGTCGGGAGACTAACCGACCTCGCGAAGGCATACTCGTTTCTCTGGAAGAAAGTGGAAACGTTGTTCGAGAAGCCCTGGCTGGCACGGCAGGACACGTGTCTGCGCCCTGCTCTGCCCCTTGAGAAGAGAGTGGCCTTGGTACTGTGGCGCCTGGCCTCAAACGTCGAGTACCGCACCATTGGGGAGCTGTTCGGAGTGGGACGCTCAACTGTGTGCAAGTGCGTGCGTGAGGTTTGCCATGCCATTGGAGCCACGCTGCGCCCACTTTACCTCCGTGAGCCAAGTGAACAGGAGCTGGAAGATGCAGCACGCCTGTTTAGCACTCGCTGGGGCTTTCCGCACTGCGTGGGCGCCGTCAGCAGCCTCCACGTGCCCATCATTGCGCCAGCCACTGATGCTGATAGCTACTGGAACAGCCGTGGTTGGCATTCAGTCATTACCCAAGGTGCAGTTAATGGTCTCGGGCAATTCTGGGATGTGTGTGCAGGCTTCCCAGGTGGCTCCGAACCCGTATGCATTCTGCAAAACTCCTCTCTGTGGACTCTGGGGTGTGAAGGCAGGCTATTATCCCAGTCTCTACCTCGAAACTTTATGGGCAAGCAGTTGGGGTCTGTAGTCCTGGGGGATGCTGGGTATCCTCTTCAGACCTGGTTACTGAAAGCCTACGACAAGTCGGACAACCTCACGGCTGGGCAGCGTGCGTTCAACCGGCGCCTGGAGAGAGCACACGCCATTGTGGACGAAGCATTCCTGAGGCTCAGGGCACGCTGGCAGTGCCTTTTAAAAAGGAACGATTGCCACGTAGACGGGGTGCCAGCCATGATCGTGGCATGCTGCGTGCTGCACAATATGTGCGAGGTGCACGGCGATGAGTTGGCAGAGGAGTGGCTGGAGGCAGCGAGGCGGGAGGAGAGCCCCATGCCCACCCATATGGTGCCTGTCTTGGATGACGATCCAGCCGGGGAGGAAGTGAGAGAACTTTACTGTCAGTATTTCCTACAGCAGGAGCACCAGCAGAACCAGCAAGTGCAACAGGACTGAAGCAGGGTCTCTACCAACTTGTTTGAATTTGCTGTTTTGTGAATGCTGGAGATTTACAGCATTTAGCAGATGCTCTTATCTAGAGAGACTTACAGAAGTGCATTCATGCACCAGGGTGATGTGGGTGAACCCCATATGTTGTTGTTGTTGTTGTTGTTGTTGTTGTTTTCCTGAAAGTTAGCGTTTTCAGAATTTAAATTTACAGTACTGTGAATATTTCTTACTGCAGGAGATTGGTGAAGACTGACTAGAGCAACAGGACTGAAGAGGGATTTCTGTCCATCACTTTTTATGCCAAGTTTAAAAAGTTTGTGCATAAGAAACATTAATGGAAGCAGCATACATACTAAAAAAGCCCAAAAATCACACTTACATTGACTTTTTTCACAGTTTCACTACAGCCTGCTGCGGTGTTCTTCATAATATTTAATTGAAGAGACAAACATGAAGAGACAAACAAGTCATGATAATGGGAACATTATCTAATAAAGCGTATTAACAAATATAATTTGCTTTTGTAGGTCACTATCAGAAGTAGCTTTTTGATAGCATTTCACTCAAGTCCCTGTGGTTTGTGTTTTGGCAGCTGTGTTTACCCCCTAAATCTAATTATCAGGTCTAAGTTGTTACATCTTATAATATAACAACGGTAAATATAAAACACCAAAACTTAAAAAAAAAATGTGCTTCAAATTGAAAATTATGACTTTGAGTAAAGCTTACATGTCTGGTATGGATCCTTTGTGATTTAGAGCTATTATGACTGCTAGGATGATTAATTTTCTGCATAAGAAAGCATTAGAGGAGAGAGGAGGCAGAGATAGAGATAGTAAAACACACTCACTTTGTAATGATCTCACCCCATGCTTCACCCCATGCTTCACCCCATCATGGTCAGCATCATCACCGCCAACGCCTTGGTGACCGTGATCTTCTGGACCTTCCTCTTTTCCAAGTCCTTCTTCATATATACCTTGTAGCATAAGCCTAAGGTCATGGTTTATCTTGCATAGGCGCCATGCATGCTCATTATACTGTAGCTAACTCCAGCTTTTAGATATTTAAATCACTGACTTAAGGCATTAAGTTTTGTGGATCCTGGACTCGAATACTAGTAATCAAAGTTTTCTTTGTCTGTTTCTTAAAGTCCAAAGGACATATTTATGCTGTTTATGTGCATCCTACTGCTATAACGAATAGTTTACGCAATTTATTTATGGTGTACCTAGCATTCCTCCATATTAATGATCCCTTCTTCCATAGATTGTCATAGTATCCATATTTCACATGTTCCCTACTTCCTCGTTTTGAATCTGACACTCATTGTAGCTACAGAATAGCCGTGTGTAAGGATATAGCAAAGCATGCTGTTATATTAAAATAATCAGTGATGAGTGGAGGAATGGAGCCCAATGCTAACTACCATCAGTTATCATCCTGAAGTTGATTATATTCCTATAACAGGACCCCTGACGTGTTTTATTCCTTTAATACCATAGCAATTTACCAACGATTACATTTGTTACAGTTTTTATCAGTTTGTAGTTGCGTTTAACGTTGTACATCCATGAAACAAGTAAGTACCTGTGATCACGTGTCATAGCAGCTATAAACAGAGGTTTGTTGCTGCTTTTTTTCTCTCGAAGAAGAAGATACAACAAATGCAGAAACTTTAGTCCTCTGCCCTGAAGACGTCCATATCAGTTATAGCTTTAACTCCGGTTTTTACAAAAGCATTGGAGACTCCTTCCAAAAATGTCAAATAAGTGTCTTCTTACAGAGACCTTCACCCTATAAATTTGTTAAATATCACCACAGTTTTAACCTGTTTATTATTAAACCTAGATTATGTGGATCATCCGATCTCCAAGTCCCCCGTGATTAAGTCTTTACTATGGAAATGATAATGCATTAGACTGAGCACATTAATATAAACGACACTGAACTTAATGTCGGCCGTGGTGACAGGCTCGACGACAACATCTTTTAATGAGGTGTGGAAGACTGGTTAGTGATTCAAGCATTTAACAGTGCCACGTTCTAAGCACTCGTAATATTCAAGGAAAGCATGGCAGGCATGAGAACAGCCTCAGTGGAAGTTATGTGGATGTTAGAAGTTACATAGTACCCTTATGGAACAGATTACATTTCTAGCAGCTTATGACGTTGAGCCCTTGCAGCCAGGATTATCGCATGACAGACTGAAGAGTACAAACAAATTCAAGAGACACTGCTGGACTGCTCATGAAGACCTGTTGGAATCTTTTCTGGTGCTTCTGTTCTCGGCAGACATGTTGCATCCAGCCATGATCGGGGTCTTAGTCTTTAACATTGTTTTAATCGTCATGGAGTGGACTTATATTATAAGCGAGATAATGAGAGTGGATGACGACTGAAAACAAGGCATCCACAGCACCATCCTAGAATCAAGCTTTAGATTGGATGGGTTAGATAACTTTACGGAGGTGCATACAAGCATTTGTAAAACTTAACATAATTGGAAATGGGGCTAAGTTATTGTATTAAGGTAAGAACGCAAACTTTGTTTCCTTAAAAAATGTTGTTTAGTATTTTTTTTGGATGCCTTTTCTTTCTGTACTTTCTTTTGATCTGCTATAAGTTCTCTCCGATCCACATTTTTTTTTCTCTTTTTTGCCATCATTCTTCTCATCCAATCTTTAGTTGTTTCAAATTTCATCTCAAATTGGTGTCCTAGTCCACAGCCATGATAACCTGGATAACTAAAGACGTAGTTAATGGGGGAAAACGTGGGATATTTTTTTGAATCCTTTATATCCTTCTATAGTTCATCCATTGCTAAGTTTGAGATTTTAACACTTCATAGTTGAGATAAGAACATCTAAATTGCTCAATAACCAATCTATATAAAAAGAAATACCAATATATAATATCCTGCAGGAGATGTAAAATTAATCCCACTTCCCTGTGTTTCCTCTTGGCTTTGAGACACACAATGTACTTTTAGGTGGACAAACCTCTGGTGACAAACCTCCACTGCTAGCCCCTGCTGTGTTCTGTATGTGCTGGTCAAGGTTTGCTGGTACTGGCCACCTACACTATAGTCAGCCACCTCAGTTACGTTCTAGTGCATACCCTGGCAGGTACAGTAGCTCAGTGCCACGTGTCCTCATCACACGTTGTCTCTTGTTGTGAAGTGGCGGCCCCTGTGAATTTCCATCTGTGGATCATGTGCTATGACCTAGAGTACGAATGATATTACAAACCTGTGGAAGAATACGGAAAAACTACGGTAGTACTAAAGGGACAAATAAAGAAAAAAACCTCTAGACTGGACCTTTGGTCCTAAAGCCAAAGTGGTGGACACACATGGACACTGTGGAGGAAGACCAGACAATGAAGCAGAAGAAGGAGGGATGATGAGTGAAGAAATGTAGACTGGAGTATAGAGAGTCAGTTTACTCCCAGGGTTCCAAGGAGGTTCTTCATCTACAAAACCAAAAGGGGTCCACTCTGAATTTTCAAAAAACAAAACAAAACAAAAGATCTTGCCCTTGTCATGAATATTAACTACAATACCATTATGATGTAGTGATACTCGAAATCATTTAATTTAGGTTTAGATAAGAAAGGAAAAGGGGACTAAACTTATATAAAATATCCTTAAACATTTTTAAGGTGCAATAAGTGCCAGTTTTGCATTTGATTTCTCAAGAAAGCCGGACATTTTCTCAGACATTGTATGATACATTGTATGAGACTTAACTAGTGATTTGACCCCTGTACAACATGCCTGATCTGCAATCTACAGTAAGGCAATATGCAATGTCCTCCTTATTGTAATTTTTAATTGAAATTCAGCTCTAACTGCTGCTCCAGAAACAAGATATGCTTGGTGTTTCTATTGTCCAGGGCAGATAATCATCACACTGTGATATAGTACATGTAATTCATGCTACATGATCTATATAACACTGGAATGATGATTTAAAATGCAATGTTCCATTATTCAGTTCTATGAAACAACTGTTCTGTGAAATTTCTAACAATGAGAATTCAAAAAAAGTTTACAGACCCTGTATTTCTCTGGATTAGTGTTAGAATTTGTAGCACTCTATACAGCAAATATTCTAGATTTATGTAATAAACTTTCACGTCTATGTGAAAATCATTATCTATGTAACAGATGCTTGATTAGGTTCCAGTCATTTGTTTATGAGACTGAGTAGTGCAACACAGACTTAATGGAGAAATAGGTGATGATTACGGGACTTTCGGTAGCAGCTTACGGTTTTATAGTCAGGGTCAAGTAAGGTGGCCAGTGGTAATTAAAGCTGGATAAATATCACAAATTGTACGTGGCTATGCATGAATGCATGAAAATTACATGATCAGATCAAATGTGCAATGTGCGAGAGATTGCAAATGGTTATTTTTTGTATTGTTACCTTGCTTTCCTGATATTTACAGTTAGGTCCGTCTTCTCTGCAGAATGCATAACAATATATTTGACTTCATATATGTACATTTGGGCAGATCTTTCCATTCACCTATATGTGCATTTATTGTTTATGGTCATAATCTTCACTAATTCACGATCAATCGTCCGATTGTACTGTCGGTTGTATTATCCAAAAGACTGTTCAGTATAAGTATTGGAAGTGACAATATTCTAGCTTGATAGTTAGCATTATCTAGCCTGACAACATTTCTGTTTGGATTTGTCACTTTCATAAATGTTTGTTATCTTCACTCTAATACTAGCTAGCTTATTAGAATAAAGTAACCTGGCAAATGAATAAAATGATTTTAAGTCATATTCATAAATGTTCATAACCTTTACTGCTAGTGCTAGCTGGATAGCAAATATTAGCTAATATGAGAGAATTTTTATCTGGAATTGTCATATTCCTAAACGTTCATTGTCTTCCCTGCTAAGCTAAGGAATAAGCTAACTCTGGCAGATGAATAAAATAATTTTAAATCATATTCCTAAATGTCAATAACCTTTACTGCTAGTTCTAGCTGGACAGCTAACATTATCTAACCTGACAGGATTTTTATTTGGATTTAATTGCTAATACTAGCTAGCTTACAGGAATAAGCTAACCCTGGCAGATGAATAAAATGATTTTAAGTCATATTCTTACATGTCAGCAACCTTTACTGCTATTTTTTTCGCTGGATAGCTAACATTATCTAACCTGACAGGTTTTTAATTTGGATTCGTCATATTCATAAATGTTCATTATTTCCCTTATTAGCTAGTTTACTAGAATAAGCTAACCTGAAAGAGTAATAAAAAATAATTTTACATCATATTCATGTATTAATCATTTCCCCTGCTAATTTTAGCTAACTAGCTAACGTGAGCTAATCTGACAGGATTTCTGAGAGGATTGTCTTATTTATGTTCATAATCTTCACTGGTAATGCTAGTCTGCTTTGCATTTTTAGGCTTGTAATCACATACCTCTTTAAGGGACGACATTAAGTTGACATTTAAAAAAATCTTTTGCTGTAATCCCTGGTTTCAACAGCATTTGTTATGATTGGGCATTTAATGACATGAGATGCAAAAAAAAAAAAAACTATTTTATATTGAATAATACCAGCTGAAACACTAATTGAAGCACTTAATACCCAACTAAATACCTAATATCAATGTTGAAATATCAGTAACATTCTTAGTGTAATGTTCTGTTGGCTATGCATTTCAGATTATAATCTTTAAGTCCAAGGTGCTAATCTGTATCTGCTGAAGGATAATAACTTTGACATTGAGAGTCTTAGCCAATTTCAACAGTGGACATGGTACAGTATAGGCAGTGCTGTATAAGCACTGAGCCATTTTTATTTATTAGAGTCTTTTTATTTATTTATATATGGATCTAAACTAAAGTAGAAAAGAAAGAAAGCAAATGAAGAAGAGAGGATGCTTATTATGCTGTTTATCCTAGAGGGATGGCATCATAAGTGGACTGTATTTCATTCATGAGGTATGTACTATACTACAGTTCCAGTTGGTCTTTTCCTGAATATTTTCATAGTCATCTAATACCCCTTTTCCGCTTAATGGTAAAATATGCAAACAGTCCAGTGCTGTGAAGGAACGGTGGTCAGTAGAGGTCACTCTGATCTCCACACCCTCGCTCAACACCATGGCAGGTCCTCTTGAACCTTCAGATCTCAAGCCTCCAAGCGAGGATGAGGTGCTTTTTAAGAACTACATCCCACCAGCTCGAGATGCCATCCATATGCCTATCCATGTGTTTTATATGGTACTGGCCACCATTGTCATAATCATGACCCTCTACGCCATCATTGGTCACCTCATCAAAGACCTACTCCATGATTTAGCAGGTAACATCAGGATTTTTTTATTTATATTTTTGCTATGATTGCTAATTAGTATTTACATTTGCATTCATTGTGCTATCGTTTTATGTAAGAATTTTATTACCACGGTTTTTTCTAACCAAGAAATTCGATCACGGTATCTTCTTGGTAAAATCCAAAGGTAAAGAACCTTTTAATTACTGGCTATTTAACCATTTCTGTTGGTGCTACAGAGAAATATACATATAAAAAAACACTATGTCAATAGCAATGGTCTAAAGAACCATTATTTCTGGCATTTTATTTTAAAGATTGTACTATCAGTGTTACACAATGTCACTATTTGTATCTGTATCTGTTTAGTGTTTCAAATATTCTCCTATCTGTATTTAAACCCAAAGTGAGTGTGGCCTTTTTTAAAAATTAAACATGAACCCTACCATGAATCCCCTGGAAACACTGTGAAATACTTGAAAATTGGTAGAAATGCCAACATTGTCACCATGTCATAAATAAATGCTATAAATACATCAAGTAATGCGGTCTTTCTTTGTCCCACAAACTTCATATATGTGCGCTAGCTCACCCTCGCACAAAACTAAATACCTCCCTCTTGTGCCTTTTTTTATGTTCCAAGATCCCAGTCCCAGTCTTTCTAAAAAAAAAGAGTAGTGCACCTACTACTTGTATCTGTATTTGTTTTAGAACACATTATCTGATGTATTCATATTTTTCCCTTATTTGAAGTGTATATACATGCATGTTTCATTCATATTTATTGGTTCATTCATAGTTTGACTGGTTGGTGACTAGAGTTTCCATCAACACTGGTACTTACTACAACTTCTGTATTATTTGTATTGATTCTGTTGGTTCTTGCTACAGCTATCCAGCTAACCCAGGATAGGCCCCTGAAAGCCTGATCAAAATAATGCACACACTGAAGATGAAACGTATATCATAAGCATTTTCACCGTGTCATTCCTAATCATTGTAGTTCCTCATTGCATACTGGTTTGGATTAGTCATCTTGAAGTCTAACAAAGTAATTGTGGTCATAAACAGAGCTATTCTTGTTTTAAATTAGCACTTGGGGCTTCAGAATTAACCTCTAATTCGACTCGTAGTAATCAGCCATCTGTGTCTTCCATCAGACTGGTTGTTTGGTGAGCAGCCAGAGGAGGTGGAGATAAACTTCTTGGAGGCGAGGGATAAGTTCATGGCGGACTGGTGCCCAGAAACAAGCCCTGAGCTGGAGGAGCTGGCCAGAGCTGAGCAGATCAAAGTGATCATGGAGAGCAGCAACCACACTCCAGCTATCTGGGTCATTTCAGATGGGAGCGAAACACGTCCTCCACGTGCTGGACCACGTGTGGCGTTTCATAAAAACACATGAGCTAACTTTTATACATACGTGCAAAAGTCTTAGGCACATGCAAGCAATGCTGTAAAGAAATAATGAAATTAAATGTTTCTGCATAAAAAATACTATAAAGAGCAGTCAACTAACAAAGTCAATATTTGGTGTGGCAACACACAGTTTTCGCAGTTTTATAAGGAAATTATCTGGTAAGTTTTACTCACCATCTTGATGAATCTGCTACAGTTCTTCTGGAGACTTTGACTGTCACACCTTCATTATGTTTTTTTTTTGTCTGCAAAGTGTTTGTCTGTTACATAATATGTTTTTTTTTTTTTTACTGACATACAAACATTTTTCTATGACATTTAATTTTTGTTGGAAAAGTAGTGGTAAGGAAATACAAAATATAAAATGAACATTTTAAAATATGTACCCAAAAATAGCGTGCGCACAAATAAGACTTTTGCACAGTACTGTATGTATATTCCTATACGTTCTAAAAATGTTCTATACTTTCTGAAGTAAAGAGTTATTTGTATAGGCTACAGCAATGTTCTTACATTAATGTTTTGTCTGACACTGTATACATTGTACTCATCTACAGTATGTAACACATAGAACTATATGCTCTTACTTGTGTTATAGAATATATTAGCACATATTAGGTATATTAGAGTATGTTAGCACAAGCATTACAAGCATTATATCAGCGTATATTAGCGTATGTTAGCGCAAGCACTACAAGCATTAGCATTAGTGCTAACGTAATATGTAAACACATACTGGCAACATTTTTATTTACAGTTTAATTTTTTACATTTCGTATTTAGCAACCTAACCTCCTAACCTCCTTGTGTTGTAATGGTTCAATGTTTCCACTACAGTGTTTACTTTCCACAAATAGTTTACACTTTACAGCCCATGTCCTGTTTAATTATTTACCTGAGTATTTATTGTCCTGCGTATTTATTGTTCTGTTCTGAGTATTTATTGTACTGTGTATTTGTTGTTCTGGGTATTTACTGTCATACGTATTTATAGTTCTGTTCTGGGTATTTATTGTCCTGCATTCGTCCCACACTGTTGTGTATTTGCACTTTATGTAGTCTTATCCTAATGTTGTGTGTTGCACCATGGTCCTGAAGAAACGACATTTCGTTCCAGTGTATACAATAGCTAAATGACAATAAAAACCCCACTTGACACTTGACTTGTAATGAAAGAATGAAAAGAAAAAGAAGGAAAACAAAATAAACAATAGGGTTTAAACAGACGTGACGCATGACCAGGGGATCCCCTCGCCACATTTTATTTAGGTCACCCACACACACAACCCACATCCAGAATGATCAGTGGTGCGCGTGTACACAAATGTAGGACACCCCCATGGCTGCACGCGCGCACCCTGTAAACCGCGCGAGAGAGGGCGCGAGCTGAGAGGAGGGTCGCGCGAGATAACGGTGCTCAGCATCCTCACGTTCATCTCTCTCTCTCTCTCTCTCTCTCTCTCTCTCTCGACTCAGACACAAAGCAGTGATGGAGCACTTCGCTTAGAGCGTTGCGGCATTTACAAAACAAAAAAGAAGCACGAATCCTTTTTTTTTGTTCTTCTGTGGATCTGAAGGAAGGGAATCAAAATGTAGGAGAGAGGGACACTCAGGGCTGAGGGTTTGCTCAGAATGGAATGGGCTGATGAATCAGGGATACCGAGCTGGCCTGCAAGCGAGAGGTAATGTGTGACAAAGCTTTTTAATCGACCTTATACTCCTGCTATTGTTTGAAATTAGGCATGCATATGTGTCTATATATATTTCTGAGTTAGGGTGAAAATCTTGCTTTATTTTGATTATTCTGATTTTTCTGCATGAGGCCTCTGCAGCCCACATCTACCTACCATGTGTTTCATTTTCTTTCTTTCTGCATTTCATCGAATTGTAGCCTTAGCAAAATACTGGGGAAACAAATGCATGCCTAGTTATCTTTTTTCCCCAGTCTACACCATTTCTGAACTAATTCGACTCAATAGCAGAGAGCGCGTGATTGATTGATTGATTGATTGATTGATTGATGTGCTTTTAAGATGATTGGGAAACAGCTGTTTGACCAGAATGAGTCACGTGACACAAGACGAAGCGCTGAATCCCCAATCATCCCTCTCCTCCCTTTGTAGGCGCTCTATTTGGTGTGACATAAAGGCTTTTACCCCCTATGTAGCTTACTCTTGGTGGTGTATGAAATAGGCCTTTATTTAAGACGCAGTCAAACAGTCGATAGACTACTCCCATAAATCCATCCATCCATCCATCCATCCATCCATCCATCCATCCATCTTCTGTACAACTTATTCAAAGTCAAAGTCAAACTCTATTGTCAATTCTACTGTATGTACAGGACACACAGAGGATTGAAATTCCGTTTCCCTCAGACCCATGGTGTGAGACACCAACATAACAAGACAAGTCATTTAAAAAAAGTAAAATAAAATACATTAAAATAAAATACAATATGTACACTTATACACTTACACTTGTTCTAGGCAGGGTTGCCTGGAGCCTATCCCAGGGGACTTGGGGCACAAGGCAGGGGACACCCTGGCATAATCACACACACACCCATTCAGACACTACGGAAAATTTACTGTAGTGATGCTAATCAGCCTACAATGCATGTCTTTGGACTGGGGAGGAAATCAGGGAGAACATGCAGACTTTGCACACACACAGGGCAGAGGCGGGAATCGAACCCCCAACCCCAGAGGTGCAAGCCACTGTGCCCCCCGCCTACTCACATGTGAACAGATTTTTTTTTTTTTGGACACATTTTTGACACATTTGTTAGAAATGTGTGCTATTTCATGTGTAGCTGGCAATTGTGTCCACTTGACACTGTTTTAACAACTGTTTGAGATAGACTAGGCTTACGGCTGTTTAAACGTGAGAGTATGGGGCCACACAGAAGCCCAGGGGAATTCAGATATACAGGGACGGGACAGTTTTTAAAGTTGCACTTTGTCCAAGTTTACTTTCCATAAATAAAATTAATACCCCAACACATTTCTGAAATACTCAGGGTATTCCCTAAGTACTTGTCAGGGAAAATCAGAATCAGAATTGCCACACATTGACCAAAGAGTACAATATAATACGATACAATACAGTACAGTACAATACTACATACTACACTACAATACAATATAATACAATACAGTACAGTGCAATATGATGCAATACAGTGCGATACAATATGATATGATACAATGCAATACAATAGGATACAATACAGTACAATGAAATACAATACAGTACAGTTCAATACAATACGATACAATGCAATGCAGTACAATACTACATACTACACTACAATACAATATAATACAATACAGTACAGTGCAATATGATGCAATACAGTGCGATACAATATGATATGATACAATGCAATACAATGCAGTGCAATATAATAGGATACAATACAGTACAATGAAATACAATACAATGCAATACAGTTCAATACAATACGATACAATGCAATGCAGTAAAACACAATAAAACACAGTGCAATACAATACCATAGAATACAATACAATACAATATGGCGAAATACAATACAGTGCAATACAATACAATTACAATAATTACAATTACAATATAATACAATATAATATATCTGTACAGAAAGACAGTACAAAGTGCGATATGTGGACACTGCTGATACAGCACAATGTAGGGGTGTAATATAATTATTACTATGACTATAATGTTTATATCATTTACTAAACAAGCATGGCTTACCTTTTTTTGACTGAAAACTGTTTTCAACAAAATGTAAAATGCTATTTGTTTGTAGTGTACGTATTCATCACATCAGTACATCAAATTTCAGTAACAGGAGCGGTGAGAGTGCTGTGGCCTAACCACTAGTCCTCCAGGGAACTTAAATTAGATGGGTTAATAAACATTTAACAAAAGTAAATTTATATTTATAATAATATAAACAGAGTTAAACTAGAATTTTCATGAAACTAGGAAATATCTAAAACCAACATTTTAACATTGTGTGACTGGCTGGAGATCTGGGTGTGGAAAGTTTGCTTAAATCAATATAGGTTTGCTCATTTTGCCTTATATTTGAATATATTCATAAAATAATATCCGTGCTGCGTTCATAAAGGGGTCTGTCGTCATTTAAGTCTGTCTGTGGCATAAAAACCCGTGTACTAACTTGTCTTCCTTTTGAAATATAACTGTAAACTAAAGTTAAACTAAAGTAATAAAACTTCTAAAGTTATCTGTGGATCTCTGAGGATTTGTTTAGATTTGTTTCTGCAAAGAAAAAGAGATTAACATTTAAAAGCAATAGTCTTTGTAACAAAATGATGCCGTTTGGGAGCTGAGGATTATCCTCCCCCCTTTTTTAGGTGTCAGAGCAATTCATTTAACTGTTAATGTGGAACCCAGGCTCTTTTTTCCTCACACTTTTTCAATAGGTCTTTTATTCACAGTAGTATGCAGGCAATCATTGCTATTGCTATTAAACAGCATCCCACTGGTTTCACGCTGCTAGGCACAATGCAGGTCTCAGTCTGTGATAATCAGCTAAAATGCAATGCAACTACTTTTAGACAGCTGTGTCACTTTAAATGATATTACCAAATCAGTCGATGAGGCGTGTTTGCTAATCGTTGTGTCTGGATGCATTCTTGTATTCGGAGTGCTACATGGTAATGATATTAGAAGCCTCACTCTATAACACAGAGTGGAGTGCTTCCAGATGCTGACCTACTTCATCTAGCCTAATTTTTTTTAAATTCATATTCCCACCATGCAAAATGCATTGTTATAAAACTCAAGAAAGGCCTTCTTTCTTTTATTTAGCATACGTTCTTCATTTTTCCTTTTCTTTTACATTATGTGTTGATTTTTTGTATTTTTTAACTAACATTTGCCCGTATGGACTACTATGTAAGTGGCATCAGCCTCAGAAGTCTCACACCCAGGTATTGTCTGATGTGTATTGTACCCAGACATCGTTGTCTTAGCCTCACACGCTCTTGGTATGTAGAGACTTGATATATAGATAGTGTAAGCCACACTGTTTGCTGGTTGTTGCACATAGACTGTATCTGTTGTATCACCATTTTCACAATCCCAAAAACAATGACCCATGACTGCTCGATTGCAATGCCAAACAAATGACAACTTGTACTACTTCCTTGTAAAAGTAGGCAGTTCTTGGATATGTTATGTGACAAAAGCTGATGAGTTTATATCCCAGCATGCTTTGCATGATGTAATAAAACTGGCCTTTTGTAATTACTCATGTATGCATAAAGTTTTGTCAGACAATTCTGTGATATTGAGATATTTAATATAACACACATTTACCCCAAAAGAGAGATAGAACCTTATAAATACAAGATTTCATATTGTTGGTGACCGAAACAATATTGTAACTTTTCTATTCGTGTGTTCTAAACCTAACCTGATGTTCTTAAACTGGTTAGAACTAAATGAAAAAAAAAATCCATTAATTTTACATAGGCTGTATGTAGGCTTAATATAATAAAAGAGTATGTTTGGAAAGCTGTTAGACCCGGCAGCTGTGTTTGTATTGACGAGGACATGTTCACACACACACACACACACACACACACACACACACATACACACACACACACACACACGCACAGGTTATGGGATTTGAACATTTATGCTCTATAAGTTAGAGGGGAAAAAGAAAAAAGAAGTCTGAATGCAATGTTACACATTGTCAGTAGATTTATCCAATTTCCCAATTAAAATATGTATCTGTATGATCGACCAATTCATGGAAAGGGATCAGACAATCGATCGATTCGACAAAAGGAGATTAACAGTGAAGTACAATGCAACAGCAAACAGGTTTGGTTAACTGTCTAATGGATACATTAACATGATGAGGCTTCATGTTAAGTTAAATGTTAACGGTAAGTTTTATTTACCTTGTTTCTTCCATTCTTAACTAAAGCAATATAACAATATAACCTGTGCCTATCTTCAATATAACCTTCCCTATCATATGACAGCTACCAATCAGGAATGGTTAAGGTTAACATGTGCACACTCGGAGGCAGGGCCTGACTAAATCCAATTAATCATCCTTATCGTTTTTCCATTCCAGATAGATATGAACACTTCATGATCACTGCTTCTTTGTGGTCTTCTGACGTTAGCTATATTAGTTACCTAATGTAGTCATGTAAATTGCAGTTTCTGTTATTTTCACACCACAAGGGGGTACCCTACACCTGCCTGATCCGTAAACCTTTTCACCAAATGATACATGTTTATTTTAAAATCACAATGCCCTCTGATGGTCCCACTTACAGCAAGAAATGGCCCTGCTTGGACGAAAGTGCTATCAGCCCTTTTCCACATACACAAGCTCACAGAGGCCGATGATTGGCTAGTGTCACTGTGATTGACAAGGGAGAGAGACTATACCATCCCTCCCATGAGCAATTGCTTTCCTGTTGCACCAGATTAATATTTTCGTTCAGTTAAGGATGTTTACGGGCTCAGTTGTGTTTAGTTCCTAGCAATATACAGTTTGAAGCTTCCTGAACAGGTGCTCTTAATGCTTGCATTGATTCCAAATTGTTATCTATATTTACTTTAGTAGATTTGCTTCTTTACCTTTGTAGTGATGTCCTTGCCTTATTTCCGCTGTGGATGAAACAGTAGCTGAATCTCTCTTTGTTTCTTTATTGCGCCTCTGCTTAGTGATATGGGAAATACCTGTTTCTGCAGTTGTGTGAGCATGTATATGTTTGTCGCTGATCTGTTTTTATATGTTTTCAGGGAATTCATTGTTGACCAACAGGGCAATGTGTGCGGGAACACGGGTCACATGACAGGTAAGAAACATTCAAACAGAGAGTATCACAGAAAAATAATATGCAAGATTGTAATTCGATTTTTTCTTTTGTTTCTCTGCCTCTCAGTCTCAGACATCTTGTTTTGTACACTTTTTTGGCCACAAGCTTCAGAATCTTGAACGTTCCAATCTGATTATTGACACTTCGATGCACCATTATGTGGAGGGAAAACAAAATCTTGAAATAATTGTTGTTTTTTTTGTTTTGTTTTTTGGAGAAGGATCTAGCCTTCTATAGTGTCTTCTAATAAGTGCACAAAATTCAGTCTTAAGTATTTATTAGAGTTTCGTTTGAAACAGTGACAAGTGAAAACCTCTGTTCGCTCCTGATGTGTGTATTTTTATTACCTGCCTGTTAACTATTTTTTTTCTATTTTTTTTTCCAGATTATCTGAGTGATGACGCAGAGAAAGCACCACCGCTTCAAGCTCACACGCTGAGAGAATTTGAACAGGTAAATCTTTTTAATACTTTTTTAGTATGAAATATTAAAACTGAAATTAATCCCTGTTCCATAAAGGCATGTAATCATGTAATCATTTTTAGTCTGTATGTTTAAACACACTATGATAAGAGGCAACTTTCTAAACATTCTGACTATTAATAAATAGTCTAGACTGAAAAAGTGTACAGTACAGTGCAGAAGTTTGCATCCCCCATGTTTTCTGGGGGATTGAAAGGAAAATGTATCCCTATTTGACAATTTATCTAAAATAAAACCCTTAAAAGCTTAAAATGAAGTGCGGATGCATTGTGCAGCAGAACAGCAATACGAAACCAAACAAAACAAAACAAAGAAAACATAAACCCAACAGGAAAAGAAACAAAAGTGAAGAAATAAAGTACAATAAATTTGTTTGAACCATTTTTAATGGGAAACCTTTGCACTGAATATAGTCATTGTTGGAGGAAACCGAATTTAAATTTGGGTTTGTTATTGGGTTTGTTTATTTTTGGGAAAATTTGGGTTGCCTCCACCCTGTGGACATGTATGAGAATGTATTTTACTTCAAGCCTGGTGCAACTGTACAACAGAGTTGAGTATCCTGCTGTTAATAGATCCAACAGACCAACATTGTACAAAGAGTGGTATTTTACAAAGTAAATGTCTTACATGTATATATTTGTCTTTATTAAAAAAAAACTGTTTGTAGTATGCAGTATGATCAGTGAGTTATAATCTTAAATATGAAATACGTAATTACTAATTACAGCAACCAAGGCAGCATAGTCTCAAGGATCATGTACTGTAGCTGCTGAATAAGCTGATATGTCTTTGGAATTTTGTCCTTTCTTGTAGAAAAATGCTATTGCAAGAAACCTCTGGAACATTTTGTTACGTCCTTCTACAAGCACGCAGATTAGTCTGTGCTTCGAGTGGGAAGTCAGTACACATTCAGAGAATTCAAAGCTGCTTTCAAAAAAGATAAATAATGCACACTAAGTAGTATGCCTAAATATTAATGACTTCAGTAATAGTCCTGACAAGCTGATTCTGAGAAGAATTATCTGCCTACATTTCCTCACTATTACACTTCGTAATACGCTAATGTTTTGAAGTAACACGTGTAGTTACACTGACAGTGTTCACACGGTTCACTTTTCCGTTTTTCTCTCGGGTGCTCTGCTCTCGCTCAGCGCCATGCTTGCTGTCAGGCTTGCTATCTAAAAGCTTAGAGAATAAACTACCTCTGGTCGCTTCTGAGGTGTGTATTTTTATTACACAATCTGTGTTCTCTGTGTATTTTATTAACTATTTTGTGCATTGTTCTTCAAACTTTTAGTGAAGTGACGTGTGGCCAAGTATGGTGACCCATACTCGGAATTTGTGCTCTGAATTTAACCCATCCAAGTGCACANGGGGGGCAGTTGGGGGATCGGTGCCTTGCTCAAGGGTCTCACCTCAGTCGTGGTATTGAGGGTGGCAGAGAGCGCTGAAAAGGCTAGCTAAACAAAAGGATAGCTAAACAAAAGGATAGCTGACTAAAATTAAAAAGGATAGCTAAAAAGTGAAACTTTAAAAAGGACAAAACTTTAAAAAGGATAGCTAACTAAAATCCAGAGCAATAAACATATGCAGTATGAGCATGTTTAAAGTACAAAATTACAGAGAACACGCAATAGCCCAGCTGTAATGAGTTTTCACTAGGGGTGTAACAATACATTCCTGTCACGATTCGATTCATGATACTGGCTTCAAGATTCAATTCAACCTGATTCTCAGAATATTTTTAACAAAATTTGAATGAAGAAAAATTTTGACTGGAAAAGGCTTTTATTTCTTAATCATAAACAATGCAAAATATTGTGCATTTTTGTCTGTGAACAGAGACATTTTCATTTGCTATGAACAGAGGCTAAATATTGTAAACAAAATGTACTACAGGTTCACCATATCTTAAAAATAACAATATAAATTTATAAATTCTCCCCAGTATTTTAATTGAATAAGCAATGTGTCTTACCTTTGGACTTTGAAAATGATCAGCTGAAAGATAATGAGCTCCATGGCAGAAATAGAGCTCCAAAGTCACCTAAAAAGACCTAAGTACACGATAATGTAACCAGTGTGCTTTCTATATATTTTAACTCTATGGGTTATGCAGATTGGGATCTCTGGTGTTCAAACAGTGCAATTGCATTACATTGCATAATTAACAAAATGCTGATTTCTACAATGTGATTGGCAGATTTTCCACGATGCACACTGCGATACAAAGTGTCATGATGTTACACCCCTAGTTCCCACAACTGTTCCACCAAGTTCCACCATGAGGATCAATTGGCTGACTATCCTATAGCTATAGCTTCCCATCAAAACAGAGAAAATTAATGACTTGACTGTTCAACAAGAAAAATGCTATCAGCCAATTTTCTTCTTGTAGTATTACATTAACTCTTACTCTGTCTTCCTTTTGTTTAGTGTCTCACTCTCTGTCACACTTTCTCCCCTGATTGGCTTTGTCTCTTGTCTGTCACCATGTAGTCAGACTTCTTTTAAGCCTAAAGTTGAGGTTTGATGTATGTTTGATGTATCTGAGCTGGCATATGATGTACAGATGTGTACAAGCAAGATATATACAAGTTTCCTGACAATTTCCACCAAACATTCCTGACACAGCATTGTAAATTACTATTACAGGATTGTCATAGCATCTTATTATAGAATACATTTTGACACCATCTTAGTTGTTTTAACAGATGTGTTCTAGATATTCCCTCAAGCTAGACCAGATGATGTTATTTCCTCCATGGGAGTAAGAGACTCAGCCCAGCCCTGATCAATTATTTAGCCCCTGGTACACGAGAACAGACTGGATGATGTCATGCTAAATGGCCCGTTTTGCGCACAGCATGCTCTTAAAGCTTTGGACACTGTCAATAATGATGTATATCATAAAAACATGGAGATTTTTTCTTGAAGCTATCATTTAACAGAACTGAGCGGCCAAATGTCATATATGCTATATATTTGTCTAAACCACTTTCATGCACCTTATAATACATTATTATCTAATAGAAAATGACTATGATGGATGGTACACACTCAAATCTATGATATTTTGCACTACTCAGAGGATAATATATAGTAAATAGCACAATGTCCCATTGTTATTGTATTTAGATGATTCATTATATTCAAGTTTTATATAGCTCTGTAAGTCAACAATAAATGATACAAGATAGTCTTCTGTTTCAGTTTGTGTCTGATAGATTAGATTAGAGATTTTTATTAACATTCTAGCCATATACAGTATATGCATATACAGTAGAATGAAGTAGTGTTCTCCAAGGCCTTGGTGCAATATTACAGAACTCACAGACAACAGTGGACACCTTGACACCATGTAGAGCAAAAGGGTTTTTTCCCAGTAGAGGGCAGCAAAATGGTGAAATGGAAGTCCATCCATCTCCATTGCAAAATGTAAATTGTTGTGTAAATGTTTCAATTGTGTGTTACCCTTTATTGAGTGTATATGAATTATTTAAGCCTTTAAATGTCATTTTTTTTTGTCTTGTAGGCAGGATTATTTGTGGTTCATGACTTTTGGGGTTTATATACACTGTAATAATATCTAATTGCGGAGACGTCAATAATGTAATATAATTTAATGTACACGAAATGTGCATAAAGTTTTTTAATTGTGGAAATGGCCTTTTCTTGTCCTCCAAGTCAGAACACAGCTTGTTCACTACTGAAAAAAATCTAAATAGTGCATCTTTAAGTACTAATAATTGACCATCATTGAGAAAATGGAACAAAATCGGCAAATACAAATCAAATAGTAAGACACTGGCAGTCAGACTGCTTTCTATATTTTTATAGCAATAAAAGATAACAGATATACTCCAAAACAGACAATTACAAAGATAATTATAAGATAATCCTTTATGAATCTGGTAAAACATTTACAGTTACAGTGGTAAAACATTTATGATATTAGTAGATAGTAGATAATAATAGCAAATAGAATATGTATAATACTATAATAATAGTAATAATAATAATATAATAATATACTATACTTGGATTGTGCGACGGTTTGTACAGCCCCAAGCTGCATATGAGTCAGGTATCTTTTCTCCAGTCCAGTTATGAGAGTTGTAGCTAGTTGCACGGTCCAATATGGCGACAACGGTGATGTACAATCCATTGGCCAATATGGCGTCTATGTATGTATATGTCTATGGGATTTCTGGTTTCCACAAGGACAATAAACCTTTAAATCCTGGGACATGATGACCTTTTTTGAGCAAGAAAAAAAAAACAATTTGTTTGAAAGATATTCTGGCAAATAAATGCTATGGGAAAAGGTCTATAGCTGGTCATCTGCAGTGCTAATCAAAATGACCTACACTTCACTTTCATCCACCCAAAAGTAGTATAAATGACTACCTTTCATGGTCTAAGATGACTCTCGGCCTTCAGACCGTAGGAAGCTGCTCACTTTTATACCAATATAACACCAGCCATTAATGGGAACGAAAATTCAGACTGGAAAAACAGACAAAGGGAATCACTTATAGTCTATAGGACTGGAACGGTGCAATGTTATCGACTTGTTTTTGGTGCAGATTTGAGGTTCCAAGGCCCCATGTGTCAGTAGAGGCTTTTACCTTAGTCTGATGTGTTACGCTCAGGGGGTATCAGTCTACGGCACTGATGCTGTCTGCTGAAAATGGCTCCATTAGTCTCTCAATGAACGTTACATACCACACACACATACTCCTCCAGGATCAATGATTGAGAGTTGGGGATTGATCGACCAGGATCTTCCAGCTGTGCCCTCCATTCATAAGATGTAAGAAGAGAAGGAGCACATACACATTCATTATGATTCCCATCCATTTATGTTATTTGTCTGAGGTATATAAAGCTTCTGTAAGAAATGCCCTGCATCCAGATACCACTAGCTGTTGCTGTATTGAATCCTCTGTGCCGTATGTTCACAAGAGTAACAAGAGGAAGCTCCAGGAGATCTGTTGCACCTGTTCTGAAATAGCAGAGCAGCCAGTGGCTCTCTTGTGAGATTAGATTCAGATTCTCTGCTTCAGAGGGCATGGTTACAATCATAATTACACACTCACCACTTGGCAGATGGTTTAAACCAGTGCCTCTTCATTTGTCTGACCTTCACCATGTTCTCAGTCTTTATGGTTCAGGAAATGACATAACGAATTATAGGTTTAGGTCATTTATCGTGTAACGACCGTAGTGATGGGGACGACAGTTTTGGTAAAGTATGATTCTATCAGCTTTCTTGACATAAAGAAAGTCAGAACATTTCATAATACTTATTAAAATGTTTCTCACATTTTGACTGCTGTCTGCCAAGAGGAAACACTCTGGTCTCTGTAAATGGGATAAAAAAAAACCCCAAAAGATATGGACCAACAACATCCAACCAGTCAAGACACTGAGGCATCTCTACCTGCCTGTCAATCATGCTGCCAGTCAGTTTAACAAACTCCGTTTTCTTGCACTCGTTTTCAGGCGTTCTAGGCATATGTTTTGTTGATGGAGCGTTAAACTATGTAGCTTTAGCTACTTTCCGACGTACATGGATACAGCTCTATGCTGAAATAGCAGTTATTGTACATATTGTGATATAATTAAAAAGAAATAGTAGATCCTCGGATCGTGAAGGAAATAAAATGGGAAAGGAGAGAATCTTTGCTCTTTGGGTTTGGTGTGATTTTAGCATGTTTCTTGAACTGCACATAGTTAGAAGGGAGAAGGAGAAAATGACACATGCGTAGAGAGAGAGAGAGAGAGAGAGAGAGAGAGAGAGAGAGAGACTCTCTCGGGTGATCAATTTACATATTGCTGGTGCCTGTGATCTTGTAAGCCAGTCCTTCAGCTAGGCACAGATTCCTGGGATACCTCCCCCTGAGTAAAAAAAGCCCCAGTCCTCCCCTCCCTGCCACAGAGCACATTATGACCGCACAATGGACACAGCTCTGAGACTAAGGGCCTTCTCTCTGGCCCTTTAGCAACCTTCTTTTGTGTGTGTGTGTGTTTGGGAATTTTTTTTTACCAAATGTGTGTGCGTGTGTATCGAATCAATATGGGGCTATAAATTGCAAACGTGTCGTAGTTTAGTTTATCCGTACAGTCGTTTTTATTGTATTTAGTGCGTGTTGCGATGTCGTCGAGCTGAGAGTGACGGGGGGGGCACGCAATGCCCCCCGAGGTGAACACACACACCGGACATGTCTAACAGTTACCGCACTCTCTCACAGCACCTCAATGACCTGAAGAAGGAGAACTTCAGCCTCAAGCTGCGCATCTACTTCCTGGAAGAGAGGATCCAGCAGAAGTATGAGAACAACAGTGATGATGTCTACCGAACGGTGAGTGGCCTAGAGTTGGATTTGTGGTTTTCTGTTGATTTGTGATAGTGACTCAGGTCTAGGCTACAGTATATATTTTTTTCTGCGTGCTTTTGTATAATGATGTGAAAAGTGTGGATTTTAAGTCTCGAGTATCTACTTCAGAAGACTCAGTTTCAGTGACTTCGAGAACACGTAATACATATCTCCTATCTACTCCTGGAAATCTAAAAATATGCTAACATTCTTTACATCTCATCTTCAAGAACACGCCTTTACCATTATAGCAGATCTACATTCCATTGGCATGACATAAATCAGCACAGATTTTACCAGCATCTCATTGTGCGATGATGATCATCATGAAAAAATACATTCCTCCCACCTTGTGGTTGGCAACAGTACTGTGATTTATTTGGCGGTTTGGCTGTGATTTTTTTCCCCTTGTCCATACAATATGAATATAAACATGACTAATCACATCAGGCATAAGTCGTCATAAGGACAGGTTCGTGTTTTCACTTGGGAAACAACAAAAACAGCTCATCAGCTTGAGTATTTGTGTAGTATTTCTATATTGGAGTAATAATCCATCTAACAGGTTTGTTACTGTTTGCCAAACGTTTTTCTGTATTACGTCCTTTTACAACAAGAAGTATCCACGAAGTATCTACATAATTAATTATTAGTTTTATAATGATTGGATGGCATAAATATATAATTCATTTATAAATCAACATCAGTGATAATGCTACCTCTTCTGTTTGAGGCTTCAGGGCATGTTAGCGTGGTTATATCGGACTGCAGGGGGTCACATTCCAGAAATGATCATGTGTTTTACGGTGTAGCAGATATTACTCCAGGAATGCTCTTGGAATGCCGTGCTCTTTTTCCGGAACTTGATGTGCGATTGGTTTGACTGGACATTTATGATAAAGTTAAATGTTCTCTTTTGGTGCTTGGCGTAGGACATTATAAATTCAGTGAACTGTGCAAAGTTCTTAACCCTCAGCTGTCATCATATATGTGTGGCATCCTGAGAAAACCTTTCACATTATTATTATTTATTTATTTTTTTAAATTTTCCATTATATATAGTCCTGGAAGGTTCTCCTTTGCATGTATCCCATCCACACGTTGAGTCTGGTTAGCCCAAAATGTGAAAAATGGAGAAAATTGAAGAGAAAAATGCATTTAACTACTGCAGTGCAGGAGCATCATGGTCGTTTTCACAGCCGGTATCTGATTACACACTGAATTGATTAGGATTATTTGGGTCGTGCTACAGCACGTAGCTATCCAGCAACTTGCTCAAAGCCTGACATTCACTGTGCTTGTTAAACTGAGGTGTCCCAGCCATTTGTCACTGTAGGCTACACAGAAGGGTCTGGTAGTGTGTAATACTTGGAATGAACATGTAGTCTATTATGTGTTTCCTAACTAACAGCTGTTAAAGTTTAAAAATAGGCTAGAGCTTTGCTTGTCTAAGATTGGTTAAGTTTATAAATTGCATTTAAAGAGCATTTAAGTATGTATGAATATGGTTGATGCATGATATAACTACTGTTTGTGCTCATTTAAAGGTGTCCGAGCTGTTTTTAAACGTCTGTCTCATGATATGATATCAGAGGCTATTTAAAACAGTGCAGTGTTTAGGAACCTCTTCTGCTTTACCACCTCGAGCAACCTCTCCTTTGTTTTTCCAAACTTTGGGTAGTAATATTTTGGGGAGTTTGGACGGTTTTTTTTCTGCAATAGTCAACTGAAAAATTTTAAATGAGCTTGCTTGTATATCTCCTATATGGCAGATCGTATTGTATTGTTTGTGACTAGACTCTCGATTCGAAGGCCAGTGAAGGCCAATGAAGGTGGAAACGTTAGAGTGTGATAAATCTGCCATTTTTGCTGTATGGAAAAGTGTATCATATCAAGACACCACTGTATTACAAATTATGGAATCAAATTTTGAATTTGGTGATAGCAATGTGGGAATATTTAGAGTCGCATACGACCATAAAAGGATATTACTAGTGAATTGTTCGTAAAATTACACGTGTGAAATAAGGCACCTATCTTATTAGATTTCTGGAGTATACAAATGTTGCCCAAAGCTGCTCCCTACCCTGGCCGCCTCCTTCCAAATAGACCACAAGTGACGGGTAGTGACAATAGTTTCACAATAAGAGTGCATTTTGGATATTGTTATATGTTGAATATTGTTGGATTAAGTTCAGCCTGAGAGTTTAGAGTTTAACCACTTCACCGAAAGCAATCAGACCATAATCCTGGCTACTATTGCTAGTCTGCCTAGCAATCCTCAGAGCAAGGTGACTCCAGTATGCAGCTGCTGCCTGTGTATGTGCGTTTGCATACACACAGTCCTTTCTTACATAACGTATTGATAGATAAGCCAATTATCAGACAAAGCCAAACATGACAGAAATTGTCTCCACGCTTGTGACATCTATATCATGTCAGTAAGCCTCGTGAAATCCCGGTACATCTCCCATAATCCCTGTAAACAGCATGTCCTGCTCTCCATACAGACCCACATTCACTTCTTCTCGTCCTTTCAACTGAATGGAAATATTGATGCCATTGATGCACATAAGCACTATAACAAGGATTTAAGGCAGGGGATTACAGTAGTAATGCTTGACACATATTAAGATTTAGGGAACAGGTTAAATAGGTAATTAAATTTAAGAATGTGGTATTTGGTCGACAAATTCCAATTAGTGCAGATTTATTGTGGAATGCACCACATAGGACTTTGTCATTTTAAATGAGTTTATCAGAATGTGAAAGATGAACAAGTCAAGTGGCTTTATTGTCATTTCAGCCAATAAATGTCATTGTCATCAGATTATAAATTTGAACTCTTTTAACCAGCCTTACGCTTACAACTTCTGTGCATTTTGACCATATAAAATATACAGAGTTTATAATACATTGGTTAATGTAGTAGGAAAACAGAATCACTGAAGGCCCATATTCCTAAGTATGGTCTTCTGCCTGCTCAGTATGAGTTATGTTATTGAATACGGATGGCTCTGCTTTTGACCCCTGTCCCTCAGCAAGTAATCACAGGGCCTCATTTCACCATCCAGAAGTGTCTGCTTAAAATGAATTCTGTCTCTATGGGCAGAGAGACGTAAACAGCAGTGTGCGTGTGTGTGTGTGTGTGTGTGTGTGTGTGTGTGCGCGCTTTAATTTGATCCACCTAACAGTCAGGCAGCACCACATCAAATCTTCTGATTATCATTGAGATGGTATAAGAAGTGTCTTTTAAGATGAATTTAAAGTGTCTTTAAGGATGAGTGTGTTCTAAGACATTTGGTTTTAGAGTGTGTAATAAATTCTTGCATTATGAGGATATCTTTGTGTAAAACCAGCATGCCACTTCACCAAGCTGGGCCCTTTCAAATGTACATAAGCAGTAGAGTAGAGTGTGTTTGGTTTGTTTATGTGACTTGCCAGGACCAAAATGACCTAAAAAATAGCTTTGTAAAAAAAAAATGGTAACCTACCTTGTCAGGGCTGGCAGGTTAGTTTTAAACATGTAAATATTGCCTTTTATGCAGTTCTTTTTTTTGAAACAGGAAGGGTAAAGCCATTTCTTGGTTACTGAGGTTAAGGTTAGGGTTAGATTTAAGAATTATGTGTAGAAAATACATATTATATATATGTACTGTATGTGTGTGTGGTGGAGGGGGGTTGGGGTGTTTAGGGGGACCAACTGTCCCTGTAAGAATAGGAGTATTTGACAGATTTGACCTTGTGGGGACATTTGGCTGGTTCCCACAAGGAAAACCACTTTTTTTGTTTCAAAAACTGTAGTTTTTATATAAAAAAGTAAAAATATAAAAAGTAAAAAGTAAAAAACAAGGGTTACATTTAGGTGCAGGCATAGCAATAATTAACTAATTATGTCAGGAAGGTCATCACATGGATAATAAGACAAATGTGTGTGTGATTGTGTGTGTGTTTTCTTGGAATGGTCGCCATATAATGCATGTTGCTCACTTTGTGCGTGACAATGTATGTATGAGTGAGTGTGTTGAATATGTGCATAGGAATGTGTGTGGCACTGCCAGAGTTCTCCTGAAGGTCAGCGGCAGTAAACACCATCAACCTCAGCCTTCTACCCATACGCTCTCGCCTCTCATGTTACGCACGCTCTGTGCCTGCAGCGAGGCTGTTTACTGTAATGTCCTGAGTTAGCCCAGCCTCAGTTCACCTACTATTGACACTTCTTTCTCAATTAGTGTCAAGTTTCTCTATGAATCCAGTTTATGTCCAGGTACAAACCTACACTGACTAAGTACCAATTCTGTAAAAAAAGACTAAATAAAATACCATACAGTACACAAAGTCAGTGCTTCTGCTTGTGCCTGTGTGTGTAAATATATATTTTATATATATTAGTATGTGTTTGTCTGGAGGTGATGTGTTCATGCAGTTGCCTGCCTGGTGAGTGTGTGTATTTGTGTGTTGTAAAAGCAGGTAAGTGGACAGCAGCTGTCGAGGTCTGGTTCTCAGTCAGTGCCAGCACCACATTTTTCTGTGCTAAATATAACCTGCGTGACAGCAGTGAAAGATGCCCCAGCTTTCCGTTAACTCCACTCTGCTTGATCACAAGCTTTAGCCTGGCAGACCACACACGTTCGTAGACACACGTACACTCAGAAATAACACATATACATATTATTGAATGACCATACATAAGCACAACTGTATGCAGCTGTATTTCCATGAACTCACATATACACTGGAGTACTTGATTATATATTAACTCCTACAAGTATCAAGGTTATTAAAATTAAACACTAAAACAAAAAATTGTCATAATATATCTTATATATAAAATAATATACACTCACAGAGCACGTTATTAGGAACACCCGTACACCTACTCATTCGTGCGA
>CM074965.1:12003297-12025238 GCA_037577455.1 Pangasius macronema | reverse complement strand
AAGAAGAAGAAGAAGAAGAAGATTACTGTTTACTGCTCTATATAGTATTTTTTATGTAGAAACATTCAATTTAAATATTTCGAAGGCATCTTTTCTCTACAGCATTTCTTAGCATGTGCCTAAGATTTTGGCACAGTACTGTGTGTGTATGTATCTCAAAGATATGTTTTAAATTCTATGATTATTACAGGCACAGAAACGAAATTGCACCTTTAACCTAACGTGTCATACTCTGACACAATCTGCATCACTATGAAACACACCTCTACTTACTACATGATCTTAATAACGTGTGATTTTGCAGAAAAATAGATCAGATCAACAATAAAGAATAATATAGTCTTATTAATGACTATTTAGTGGCTTGTTCTTAGTGCCATTGATATTGACACAACAGAATTTGGCAGAAATGTTTCCTCTTAAAAGTGCAGTGATGCAATGAACTGCTAAGGCAAAAATGTTCAATCTATACAGTCTGATCATATTTGTATAATTTGACAGATCTCACTGACAAGAGGGCTGCTAATTAGGTCAGGACTCTCACTTTCCGTTGTGTGATTGATGTTACATGAGATATCATGGGACTAGAACTCATGTTTCCGCTGACACATCAGCAGCTGCCGAGTTCTCAAGTTGTATCTTTTGGAACGTTGCAACTCATTCTGAATGTGAAGCTCTGCCTTTAGAAGTAAAATATATTGTTCAAAATCATGTAATTATGCTATCATTCACATCACACAATAACATTTAAGAAGCTCCAAATGATTTTAATTACACATAAACTGAATATGAGATTGTGTGTGATAGTGATTGCTGTTCTTCATCATCACAGTTTTATCAGGAAGAGCTGGGGCGTGAGAGACTGCGTGTCCAACAGGAAATGCAGGTAGGACTCACTGGATTTGGTGTCAGTAAATGTATATTTGTGTTTCATCATCAACCAGTTTGTAGCAGAATTACAGTGGTGGACAAATCATAAATACATTAGTTAGCGCCGAGAGCGGTGTTGGACTACATCACCCAGCAGCCACTGCACTCCACATGTTCACGTCACAAACCGAGTCACACGATCACAAGCACCTGAACCACGTATATAAGTCACGATTGTATAGCACTCTCGGTCTAGGGTCTGTTGTGAGTAGCATCGTTGTATGTTGTCATAGCCTTGCCATGTTCATGTTTACAGTATATCATGCTTGTATAGTTTGTTTGTGTTTATGTTACGTAGTCCTAGTCTTTGTTCACGTGTTTCACTTGAAATAAAATATTCTGCACTTGCATCCATCTCAAGCCAATCCGTGACGGTCCCCAGCTGAATCAAAGCTCATGTGCTCCACAGTCCTGTGTTTTGGTTTCCGGGAACCTGAATTGACTATAAAATCGTGGCTATTGTAATGTACTAAAGTATGACCAGCTAGTTAGCTAGTTAACTGCATTAACATTGACACAAACAAGTATATAAATTACCGTGTAGTGGATGGCATGGCTGTAGTCAATATCTTTTTTTTAGAAAACGTGTTTGTGCCCTTGACTAAAAGCAAGACTAACATTTGGCTATGAGTTGTGGTGTTTTTTTCTTCAAATTGTACATAAAAGGTATTATTTGAGTCTTGCTATTTATTCTTATTTTTTTAAACCGTGAGATGGGGGTTTACACTGCACTTTACTTGGCTCGTTTTCATCAGTATTTTCACATAACATGCTAATGTGTGTGTAGTGCAGAGGGTGGTGGGATTCAGAATGAGTCGCATGCACTATAGCGTCGAGGTGCATCGTACCACCGTGTAGCACATACATACAATGTAAAACTTTTATTTGGCGCAGGTAAGTAGTAAGTTTGTTTGTCTTTCTCTGGTTGTTGAAGCAGAGAAGAAAAAAATGCTAGTGACCACTAAACAACTTGTCCGACGGGTAATTGTGATTAAAAACTAATACTCCAGACACTTGATTTTCTTGCCCCAGACATCACATCACTGAAACATCACTTAATAAGACTATTAATTCCAGTATAAATGTTAATTAGGGGTTTATCTTGATCTGGTGTCTTGATATCAAAAATATAGGCATCAATTATGCTGTATGAGTAGATAAATGTGTTAAATAACGCTACAGTTTTACGTAATAGCTTTAAGCGATTTAAGTTGAACATTTTAACATTTTAACTAAATTTACTGGTACCTTCTTGATTTCTGGGAGGTGTATGAGTGTGTCTCGGCTCCGACACACCCCCTTCCCTATGTCATAGTTCTTTGGCTAATATTCATGATCAAAGCTTGCCCTCTAGTGGAGGATAATGAAAGGTCACCTTGAAAGACAGGTTTGAAAAGAGAAAGAGAAACAAGAGTCCTTGCTATCTTCATTCAGTGTTCAGAGCCTTTTCAAGCAAAAGTAGCATAGAGCACATTATAGGCTGTGCGATAAAGTGAAGACAGCTGTGAGTTGCTCCTCTGTGAGCTATGAAACCAAAAGAGATTGATATCACATAACCAGAGCATGATAGCATACTGTTTCAGGCCAACGTACTAATAGACACAGTCCTCAGTAGAGTTTGACTCAGTTACCAGTCATTTTAAGTCACTTACAGTTCATTTTATTTAGTGAAGTGAAGTGACTTTGTGGCCAAGTGTGGTGACCCATACTCAGAATTTGTGCCCTCCATTTAACCCATCCAAGTGCACACACACAGTAGTGAACACACACACACCCATGAACACACACCCGGAGCAGTGGGCANCCTACAATCCCTGCCGGACCCGAGACTCGAACCCACAACCTTCAGGTTCACCTTTGGGTTACAAGTCCGACTCTCAGGCCATTAGGCCACGACTTATGCAGGAGCTGACTTGTTTTTTTTTAAAGTGAATTCTTAAGTTGTAAGTTGTATACTTTATTTAATAATGGATGCATTCTATAATCCAAGACTAATACCAAATGGGTTATAAGAAAGTGTTGTTAAAAAAAAAAGGGAAGAAGAAAAGAAAAACATATGGTATAGCTTTTCCTTGTTAATGTAACTATAAATGGATACAATCTACAGTCTGTTGTTCTTTGATAAATAAATAATATATAATGTGTGAGTAGAATAAAACATTTTGTACCAAGCTGTTATAGATATGCTAATGCCCCTCCACTTCTTTACCACCTGTTGTTGATTATTTTCCTACAACAGCACATTCTGAAATGTTTTTTTCTTACTTACTGGATCCTGTTATTTACTATCATTTCTCTGTGTGATAGTTTGCTACATCTCATTTGTTTTTGCTGCCATGTGGTCGACTTGAAAGAAACAAGTCTCTGTGAGCTTTGCCTAATAATCTTGGTGCTGATAGCAGACCAGTTTCAGTCTCACCTTCAGTATCGATCAGCCATGTGTCTGTGGTATTACACTGAGGGTGCAGTGCTTTATGGATTATTGTGGAGCTTCATAAACACCACTACTCTGAGAGTAATAGTGAGTGTGTGGTAATAAGTTTCTATTTACTAGAGGAGGACACTGAGCATGACAAGTGTAGTCAGAATACATTTTTCTCAATATAATCTATGACATGTTTTGCAAAACACATTACACTTTATTATACACTATTTCCTGTATGAACTTCTCCAATGGTGTAAGGAAGAGTTTATTTGTTCTGTGCTGGAAGTTGGAAAGGAAGAGATGTGTGTTCGTGGTGATACACTCTCTGGGATATTAGGATTTGAGATGTGATCCTACTGGGAAGTGACCCAGGACTGTGCAGCTGCCACTTGGCTACTGAAGATGGGAAGGTGACTAGTGTACAGTATGTGTTTGATGTGTTTCTGAGAAGGCATGAGTACATGCTGCCTCCAGGCATGGTTTGACTTGTAAATCAGCACAGTGGAATATGCAAACGCTGGAGATGGCAGGAGTTACTCGGCTCAGATTGCTGTTCGACTTCAACACAGCTGCCTCACTCATTCACATTCACTCCCTCTGGCTCTCTCAGACATTCACATACACACTCACTCGTTCATACAGCCTTTCGCACTTTAACTATTAAGCATTAATGCGGTAAGTCTTATGATATACATAAGACGTGGGTTGAGCTAGAAGGGCTGGGTGGAAGCTGATTAGGCTGGTTGTTGTAGTTGGTGTAGTATATATGAGTTACACTCATTTGTGTCTTTAATCCTTTAAAGACATTAAAGTCTTTCCACTTTTGTCTAACTTTGAGTTTTGCATGTTGTCAGATTTGCCTGTAAAATCAAGTAACCCCAAGATACATAACATTGGCCAATGATAGACTCACTCATTACACTACAGTAGGACTATTGTGTAAAACCTACCACAACTAAAGGTGTCAAAAATGGTGGATGAAATGTGATCTATTTGATCTTACAAATGTAAGAAAAAATATGAGCTTGGTGTTTACTGCTTATGATCTAAACTAACAATGGAACATCGTTACACTTGATGGGTTTGACAGGCTTAAATACCATGCAGCATTGCCAGCATAATTTAATGTAATTGCTTTCAAAATGAAATTGTTTGCATGTATTTATCTCTATGTGTGTGTAGCTGATTAAACCTAATGTCACAATTTACTTTTACTGTACAACACACTTAACCACCATTTCATTCTCGGTATGTCAGTGTTGAAAATAATATTTCTGTACTAATCTCTGTTCAGACTGATTTACTTGTCTTTTTACTAAAGCACTGCTACATCTAGAATCAGAGAAATTAATGATTATTAATTCATTTATAAATATTGCAAACATACGTTTCATATTATTCCAAATTATACTACAAAAGACGCTTAAGACACAAAGTTGCAGGAGAGATTTATTGAAATAAGTGTCACTTTCTGGTCCAAAAATACAAACACCTACTTCTTTAGCCAATTTTTTGTATTTCTCGACACTGGCATTTGTTCATGCACTAACGTAGGTCCTCACGTAGCTTTTACATGGTTCCCTTTTTATATACAAAGCAGACTAGATTAGCATTTTTGTCTAGCCTTACCAGATTATTAGATAATCCTACCAGATTAACCCAAGTATTTTGTATCATTGGAGGTTCAAATAGCTCTAGATAAGAAAAGAGACCACGTTTCAATTATGACAAAAATAATGTAAATCATGCAAACACTGGATGAGTGCGCTACAGGTGTTAGTAGTCACAAGGAAGTGAAGCTCTGGGGACGTGCTGCTGAGTGTCTACTTAAGTGTCTACAGTATGCGAAAAATGGCATACTTACTCATTCAACACCTAACAGCACACCATTTCTGCTTCAGACATGACAGCCCTGCAACTAATTCAGTTTTTAGAGAACATACTGTTTGTTGTCTAGCCCCACATGCTGGTCATTATTCTCAGTAAACACATGACCTTTCAGGAGATAGATGACTCTCCTGTGACTCTCCATGCGAGAGATAAGATTCAGACAGAGCATGTGTGTGTGTGTGTGTGTGTGTGTGTGTGTGTGTGTGTGTGTGTGTCTAGCTGATACACTGTGATCATCACCACCTTTTCATACCCTTGTTCATATTGCACCATATGCATGTCACCATGGCTCTCAAACGATTGTGTCCAAATTTATATTTAGTGTTGTCTAAGGTACATGACACTGTTGTGTGTGTGTGTGTGTGTGCCATGCGGTGTTAGTCTATTTTTGAGCAAGAATATTTGCATGAACCACAACAGCACAGAACACGGCAGCAAAGTTACAGATCCAGTATTGTATTTTTGAACAGAAATCAGTTCAAATGAAGCCCCGAGGCAGACTGGCCTCATTGCAAAGCATCTGACTGAGTACTGCCAATACTGCACTTCATTGCTTTGTTATATAAACAGCATTTATCTAATGTATAATTTAGCTTGAGATAATAATGTTTATAGGGGCAGGGATCTCTACTCAGATGACGACTCGGCTATTTATCTATGAGATGAAGAGTGCAATAGTGTAGATGTTGGTATTACACTGAAATCTTTAGAACCTGACCTGTTTGAGCTTAGTGCACAGATGAGGAGGTGAGAGAACTGGACAGACTAAGGACTAAAGCGCTGCTGCATCGCTCTCTTTAGGCAAAGATGAAGCAAAGACCTAAATGCCACTTGCACCACTGTCATCAGGAAGCTGGATGATATTTTGGGTAATGAAGGAAATCATTAACCAAAGTGAAAACTTTAGAGGTCAGAATTTCATTACAAAATAGATTCTGGGAGCCACAAAGAATTATGAGCAAATTGGGGGATTTTTTCAAGAACACTTAATTTGATATGAATTTGAAACTCCCCATCTGTATTATTAGCTGAATCGTGTTTTGGTCATAACCACTTATCTAAATATGACACTGGAAAAAATTACATGATGCATATCGGGTAATAACCGCTCGACATTTCACCTGCTCGCTGAACCTAACACGTTGCGGCTTAGTAAAGCCTGTGTGGGAAATTCCAAACCAGACTGCAGAGGTAGATACAGCCCGCTTGTTGAGCTATATATATTCTCCCACACATAACTTAAACATTTCTTAGAAAAAACACATTTTTGTTCATATGAAGAATATTTATAGCGTAACAAATTTCAAATCTTGAGTGAATACATTACAAATAGAGCGCGTTGCGACAAATGGCACAACCGGTGTTTTGGGAAATGGTACATTCCCTCGTCGCGAGCCTCGACAGCCACAGCGCTGCTACATCATTGCTATGTGTGGCTCTTTATTTAGGACTCTCCATACCGCAGCGGTTGCTTTTAATTCACTTCGGCTTTTCTGTCTAGAGTAAAAGAAAACGACGACGAGGACAGAGAATGGGAAAGAGAATGGAGCCATTAAGGACTGAAGCGCTGCTACCTGCGTTATATAGCTGACAGGGCAGTGACGGAGGATGTGGCGGTGAAGCACCGAGAGGAGGAGAGGATGAACCGGCTTCACCGCTGCGAGAGGAAAAACCGGCGTCTTTACCCACAAAATGGCTCCTAAAACGCCTTCAGTTTCGGAGACATTGAGATTTACGTAGGACAGAAGTCAAAACTGGGTATTTATGCTTTATCGAAAGCGAATAATATGCCCTTCTCTGCTGTACCATACCGGTACATCGACCTTCATTTTCCGGAGGCTGCAGCATGGCCTGGTTTAACAAGGATGGCTTTATTAGAAGGTGAACTCTCCTGTCACCTGCTGTGTGTCCTCCTCAGTCAAGACAGAGTACGCAATATTCATCCCCATTTAGAGAGATATTTAAGTACACATCTCCCCCCTTTTTCTAGTCTGCACTTCTGCAAATCAGATTTTAAGCATTTCATTGGATGTCAGGCTTAAAGACTGATCACAAATCTACAAGGCTGCAAATGCATCTGATATCTTCAGCATAGGTCATCATAGGTCATGACATTTATAGCATCGGTATCATCTTTGTCACCTAAATTAATTATTGAACAGATCACTGGATATGGACCTGTTCTGAAACTCTTTCCAAGTTTAAAGTGATCGTTCATCCTGGAAAGACTTTGATCATCCCAATCCAGGATGAAGGAGGTGTGCCGGATTTGCGCCCGTGAGCTATGCGGGAATCAACGCCGCTGGATCTTCCACCCAGCCGCCAAGCTACAGGTGCTCCTGTCCCACGCTTTGGGCCGCGAGCTGCGCCGGGACGGCCGTGGAGAGTTTATCTGCAGCAAGTGTGCCTTTATGCTTGAGCGTATGTATCGCTTTGACACGGTGGTTGCGCGTGTGGAGGCGCTCTCCATCGAGCGCCTGCACAAGCTCCTGCTAGAGAAGGACCGTCTACGACAATGCATCAGCGGAATGTATCACAAGCACAACAACGATGCGACATCTGGGCAGAAAGACTGCATGGTGGATATGTCAAGCCTCCATGATGCCAAGTACTGTGCTCTGGTCGAAGAGGACCTGATGTATTCGGTTTACGAGTCGTGGGCAGAGGACGAGGAGCAAACGTTGGAGTGTAGCCATACTCCACAGTGCCATGGGTTGGATGTGTCCTCGCTCTGGCACCGTTCAAGGAGATGCCGAGGCTGCAGTTTACTCCGCGTAGCTGACTCGGACTATGAGGCTGTGTGCAAGATACCCAGGAAGTTGGCACGTAGCACTTCCTGTGGTCCTTCCACACGCTACTCTGAGACTACCAGGACAACGACGGCATCAACTACCCTTGTTCCAGGGAGTCAGCAAACAGCAAGGGCTTCATCTGACAGTGACAAGACTTTGGGAGGGAGGCCAAGCTCCAGCAACTCAGCAGAGTCCCTAACCTCCACCCTGGGTGCAGCGCCCCTTGTTAGAGAGGTGGAGCGAGATGGAAAGGAAGAGCAGAACTGGGACTCGGTCTCAGAGCAGCACTTGGAACCCAAACTAGACCGTGTGAGTGCAGCTAGCAAACTGCAGCTAGCGCTGTGCTTGGTTCAGAACTGCATATACAAACCTATCCAGGTTCCCCATGGTAGCAGGCTGCCTGTTTTAATCAAACCTGGATTTGCGGATACAGGCATTAAGCTGGGCAACCCAGAGCAAGTCCTGAGGACCCCCACTGATCGGGCAGCCTCTGTGTTAGAGTTGCCAAGGCCACCAAGAATTCGGCTCAGCCTGGCACTGGAGTTGGCTGAGCTGGAAGAGATGTGGGATGATCGATATGTGGAGTACTTGCCTTTCTGCTTGAAGAAAATTGAAAAGAAGGTGAAGTGACGACTTGGTAGATGAAGAACTCCTATCTGTCTTTGGATACCCAACTGAGCAGTCAGGGTCAGGGTACATACCGATGAAAGGAATACTGAAAGTAGTTTTTAACCTAGTCTAGTAGCATACGTGAAACTACTACAGACAAGAATTTCTGCATAGTTCCCTGTTTACTTGAAATTCACATATAATGGAAGTCTAGGGGTACTTGTTGAATTCTGACAGCGAGTGTTCAAAATATCTATCTAAAGACTATATAACACCAGTTGGAAACGACTCCCATTGCACTTTAACAATAAAAGTTTCTCCAAAGCTGTTTTTATGTTACTTTAACCAACTTGGCCAACACTGGAGCAATAAACTGAGAAGTATTTACTCCCTTAAATACACTTCCAATACAAGTGAGTTTCAGGTAAACTGGTTTCCCTTTTTTTTTTTTCTTAATACAGGGAAATGTGTTGAAATTCTTGGTCATGGGAATCACATCTGCACTACATATATTAGTAATAATAACACAACATATAGAATAATTTGTCATAGTACTGGCTTGCAAGTTAATAAGGCGAAAACATTGTTTTATATAATTTAGCCTTTGAATGGGATTGTGTCAGAATAGCGCTTATCAAGGTCATGTGTTTTATCTTCAGTCCTGGATGCTTGTTGTCCTGCCCGAGGACAGTAGCAAACATTGAGTATCGGGAAGATTTATTGTGTTACGTGATTAGTGTTAAAGTCCACTTAGCTGTCATTAAAGACAGTATATGTAGCTTGTGGCCCCCCTGAGGATGTCTACATCAATATGACATCAATCGTACTACTGGCAGTGTAAATTTACCCAACCATTACCAACAAATTAGAACTGCTGCTTATTCTATGGATAAAGGAGGAAATGTAGAGGAAAGATGGGCTTTTTCCAGGTTGTCACATGGCTTCCAACTAGACCTTGTCCTGAAGAAGCTTGATTGAAGATGGGTTGACTCTGTAGTGAAGGAAAACATGATATGACATGAGTGAATTATTGCTTGCTAGTGTGAACATATGGTAGCTTTCAGCAGCTGTAAAGATCAATACAAATGGATGGAAATTTATGTCCCCTGCTCTAACACATGTATGAATAGATTACTGTATCCCAGAAGAGTAATGTTCTGTTATTTGGGGTTAAAATGGGAATTACCAAGCACGCTGAATTCATTGAAAGCACAGTGTCACTATCTAGTGTAAATAAAATTATAATAGCATTGTCATGGACGATGAGCATGCTACGGAAGCAGGAAGTGGCAACTCTGATTTGCAGCTCAGGAAGCTCTCTGTGCTCTACAGAGTGCATTAGTGATGAATAAAGCTAGCTCTCATCCCCCATTTGTCTCTGCTGAGGTGCTCTTTGCCCTTCCTAGTTTAGCTAAAGCCAGGGCACTTTCATTTAAGTAGGTTAATATGACGGAAATGGCATCACCACTGACCTAGTTGTCTCACAGACTGCTAGAAGCAGAACACACACACACGCAGATGCAAAGTCTGACCTCATGTTTGTTACAGTACTTTACAAGACAATGACTGTGTTCACTGACATTTTGACTGGCAGTACAGAGTAGTGCGGTGTAGAGGAATAACTGAGAGTACCACCCTGTTTGTAGAGAATTACTGAGGTTTTTATAGGAGTGAGGCATGTAGCTTTATGCTCTAGAACTGGGGTTAAACCATACTATTATGCAGAAGGGCAGTACTGCGTGTATGCATTTTAATGTGGGTTTGTCTCATAGAACAGCTGTCTCAGTAAAGGCTGTAGGAGTGTGTGGTGTAATGGGTGTGTGTTTCTCTTTGTTGCAGGCTCTGATTGAAGAGCAGCAGTCTCAGCTGAACCAGTATGAATCTGCAGCAGGCCAGTGCGTGAGTGAACTGCAGAAGGCTCAGCTACAGGTTCAGTCCCTCCAAAATAAGATCCAGGAGAGCGAAACCAGCAACAAGGTACTGGAACTTCCTTTTAAAGGGATATCTTTATCCACATTTCTGTTGAAAACATAAAGTGACAGTAAGGTGTTGAGCTACCACGAGCCACTAGAACAGCTTCAGTGCACCTTAACACTGATTCTGCAAGTCTGTGGAACTGTCCTGGGGGATGATCGCCATTCTTCCAAAAGAGATTTACTCAATGTCTGAGACACATGACCCAAATCATGCTGGGAAAAAAAACACCCACATCATAACAGAGCTCCTGAATCCCCTCACTATATGGGTCAAGCATTCAGTCCTGTACCATTTTCCTGATGACTAGATCACTTTTTTAGACCTGTTTAGACCAGTACCTGTGGTTTTTAACCATAATTTTCCAACCCTTTTTACTGTTGCCTTCTGTATTTAGATTAGTGGATAAGATATCTTCATACAAAATGGAGATCAACTGGGCTGGCTTAGCATTTTTATACATACTTCAGAGCATGGTGGGATGTGTCATGCAGTACACTGTGCATAATGTATTTCAACATATTGTTTCAGGTTTTTCCTTTAATTTGTCACCCGTCTGTATATTAAATTTCAGGAAAAGGCTAAGAATTTACTTTGTTTACTTTGGATTTTGTTTTTCAGACGCTGCAGGAAAAGCTGAGTGAAATGGAGACTGAGCTGCGTTCTATCAGACATGCAGCTCAGAATCAGGAGAGGACAATCCAGAGCCTCACCGAAAGTCTTAATACTAAGGAGACAGAGGTACAGAACACACACACGGTACACACACACGCACAGAATTCAGAGACTGTGCATGCTATGCATATATATATGTGTGTGTGTGTGTGTGTGTGTGTACATGCACATTCATGTAGTCAGTGCCAGGATTGTTGGCACTGTTTTGAAAAGGCCAGTAATGAATAACATGCAGTGAGAGATATTTCTGGAAGGACATTGTTCCTCTCCTCCATGCAGATCATTTAAAGATCTTTTATATTCGTAAGTTTGCAGGTATAAACTATCCTTTTTAATTCAGGCCACAGGCTTTCAGGGTGCACAAACTTCAATCTTCAGACTTAGGGTGCTTTCACATATGCAGTGTTGAGTCCGTTGAAATTGAACCCTGGTGTGTTTTTCATTTTGGTATTGTTCCTTTAGGTAGGTGAGAACATAGCAGTCACACTTAGCTTTAAGAATTTGCTTTACTGGAACTAAAGGGCCCCAAACCTGTTCCAGCATAACAGTACCCCTTGCACAAAATGACATGATTTGCCAATTTTGGTGTGGAAAAACTTGAGTGGCCTGCACAACGCCCTGACCTCAAACCCTCACGGAAAACCTTTGGCATGGACTGGAACATGGACTGTTCACCAGACCTTCTTGCCTGACATCAGTGCCTGATCTCACTTATGCTCTTACAGCTGAATGAGCACAAATCGCCATAGCCACGTTCCAAAATCCAGTGGAAAGCCTTTCCAGAAGAGTGGAGGCTTTTATAGTAACTTTTTGTCCAGTTTCTTGAAGGGTGCCAATAACCCTGAAGTTGACTGTGCGAATATGCACGTGTTCACGTGTGCTTTATCTGTATGGAATGATGTTACATAAAAATATACAAGTCAAACCAGTCTTGTTAGCACAAATATGATCACCATCTAATTGGAAAGCAGGATGGAAATCTCATGTTCTGTGTGTGTGTGTGTGTGTGTGTGTGTGTGTGTGCAGACACAGGAGTTATATCAGGTTATAGAAGGACAGAATACCACCCTGTGTAAGCTCAGAGAAATGGCCCATCGCAGTCAGCTCCAACATTCACAGGTGAGTGTTTTTCTGATTCTCTTCTTTTTTTTGTCTTTCTTGCATGTTACAATAACTTGTCTCTCTGTATCCAGGTTGTAGAAGGGGTTGACCTGCAGGGTGAGGTGGTGGCACTACAGAGCTCTCTCTTCTGCTGCCAGCTGGAGCTGGAGGCCAGTCAGCGAGCACAGAGACAGAGCCAGAGGGTGGCAGAAGACCTGGCACACTCCCGTGACCGCCTGCGTAGTGACCTAGAGGCGGCGCTGCAGCACAGAGAGACCACCGAAAAGTACAACCAGGTAGGAATAAACATTAAAGGCAAGGATCTAAAGACAACAGGGAATTGTGATCAGCATGGTAACTGTCTGGGTTTATGCCTGCGTGTGTTTGTGTGTATTGCAGGATTTGCGCAGCACAGTCCAGCAGCTCCGTTCAGAGCTTCAGGTGAAGGAAGCTCAGCTGAAGGAGAGCGAGGCCGATAAACACTCTGAGATTTTAGCCCAAGACAAAACCATCACAGAGCTGCAGTTTTCACTAAGGGAGAAGGAGAGAATTGTGCAGGTTAGCAGATAATCAGCTTTAGTTCAACCAAGGTTCAACAAAGATAATGTCATTAGGCAACAGAAAAAAATTCTTAAAAAAATGCAGCAAAACCACAGCAGCAACAATTTGTGTGTGTGTGTGTGTGTGTGTGTGTGTGTGTGTGTGTGTGTGTGTGTGTGTGTGTGTGGCAGGAGTACTCAGAGCTGCTGGACCAGCCTGCTGAGACTGGCCGACCCCGAGATGCCCTGCTGGACAAACTAAAGAGTCGCATTCGTGACCGGGACAAAGCTCTGGAGGTATTGCATTAGCAGCTAAGAGATCACTCATTTCCTCAATGCATTTGCAACCTGGCAACTGTGACAAGTACAAATAATGTAATAATGTAACATGTGACAATATAAATAAAGATAATATGTGTCTTGTCATATTATCCACTTAGTCACTACCTATGTGCATTGAGTATATAAGGCACAGATGGTGTGTGTAAGTGTGTGTTGTGTAACTTCTTACTATAGCGCGCTATAGATGATAAGTTCCGCTGCTTGGAGGAGAAGGAGAGTGAGGTGCGTAAGCTACAATTAGCACTCCGGGAGAAAGAGAGAGACCTCGAGAGACTGCGCTGTATTTTGACCAACAATGAGGAGACAATCACGGTGTGTATATGTCTATGTGAATTTTTAAAAAAAAAATTTTTTAATGTTTGACAATCAAGAAGAATGACAATCTTACAGAGCTAGGAGTATTTCCTGTAGGTGTTAATGTGTGTGTGCACGTGTGTGAGAGCAGAGTCTGGATGGTCTGATGCGCAGTAAGGAGCTGGAGTTGGAGCAGACTCAGGAAGCGGGTCGGAAGCTGCAGTGGCTCAAACAGCAGTGCGACGACAAACACACAGTCGCTCTGCGTGAGAGAGACAACATCATCGCACAGCTGCACACTACACTACACACACGCAGCAAAGAGACAGAGGTAAACATATAAAAACGCACCTATTGTATACTCCTGCCTGGCTTTTTATCAATTCTACAGCTTCATCATAGTGAGTGGAGGATTTGTTTCAGTTAGACCAGATAAACCTGTTATACTTCGTGGCTTTCCCTCACCAATCCAACCAGTAACAGATCATAAACCTTGTGTGAAAGAACAGCCCTGCTTACATGGGTGCAAACCTAAGCCCTCTTAACTGTAACTGTTTAGTCGTATATGGAGTAGAGGACTTTGTAATGTACAGACTATACCTTTAAGAAAACTGAATTATCAGTTATTGGGATCATGATATTTCGGTATTAAAGTTTGTGTGCATGATTGTATTAAAGGACCTGACGGCGGCGCTGTTGGCTAAGCTCTCCCCCAGCCCTAATGAGATAGTGGAGGAGCTGAAGTCACGTCTGGCACTGAAAGAGCGGCTCTTCCAGGAGATGCTGTCTGAGCGCAGCAGGCAGACTCAGGAGCACCACACTCTGATCCAAGACCTGCTCAGTACAATCAGCTCCCGAGACCATTACATCAAGGTAAAGCCAAACAACAATGAACAATCAGCATATTATAAGTTCGTATCTGACCTTCTGAGTTTTGATTGCAATTTAAAAACGTGTTAGCTTTGAGGACTGGGAGGCCACGCCCCCTATACTGATACTGGCAGGTACAGAGGATATGCCTCCATAGATACGCTAGGGTTGTAAGAGGATGAAATGTGTGGATCCGGAATTGGATACAGACACACCCATATCGATTCACTCGCATTTGCCTCTCAACCATTGACCAGTTTTGTTTTGACAATATTCTAGTGTATAACTGATCCTTCAATTTTTTAGGAGAGTGGCGAGAGGTTGAGGCGGGTGATAACGGAGCGGACCGGGCAGCTACAGGAGATGCGCAGGCAGCTCTCATCACGTGAACAGGAGTTGAGTGAAGTGACACGGGAGAGGGAGAGGGAGAGAGAAAGAGGAGTTCCACTGGCGATGGAGTTGGAGAGACTTCAGAGTATACTGAGAGAGAAAGAAAGCCTTATAAAGGTATGAGATGTGTGTATATGTATATATAGAGGCACATTCCAACCACTGAGTTAATATGAACGTATGAATGTGATAGCAAATGTGATGAACTTGTTGTGTAGGATCTGATGCAGAGTCAGGAAGAGGCCCAGGCAACCTCCAGATCATCATCAGCAACACTGAGTATGTTCACTTCAGTTGTGTTCTGTAGTTCACTTCTGTCGTTAGTAATAAAGGTGAGTGATGTATATGTGTGTTTGTGTGTGTTTTGAGCAGGATCAGGGGATAGCAGCTCAGAGCTGGAGATGCAGGCTGTTAAAGAGGAGCTGCAGATCGCCCTGAGGAAACACAGAGAGACAGAGGTATACACACTCTCTCACTCTCTCAATTAAAATGACTTGCTATTTTTGCCATCTGTTTTAACGCCTCCTCTTTTGCATTCACAGCGGGAGCTTTTGGAGTTAAAATCTGCTTTGACCAAAAAGCCTGAAAATCAGATTGGCACTGACCCCCAGGTAGCCAACAGGAAAGCTATCAATATTATAACATTACTGATTATTATGATTGTCTTTTATATGCTGGAGATAGAGATTCAGTTGAATCATCCCAATCTTTTATTATTATTTAATTATTCGATTAAATTATTATCAGCCACCAAATTACAACCACCAATATGGTGTAGTAATAAATGAGTTATCATGCTTTTTATGAATAAGGATGAAATAAGTGGGTTGGTCCAGTGTGTGATATGATGTGATATGATCTGTCTCTGCAGAGTGCGCTGGAGCAGTTGGTATCAGAGTACCAGCAGCTGAACCAGGCTCTGAGAGCCGAGAAGAAGCTCTACCAAAACCTGAACCACATGCACTCCACAGGAGACAGGTTAGGACCTGAGATAGCTAGATTAGACAATCAGCTTAGACCTGGGACTTAGATTTAGTACATAGGTTGTAAAGCCTTTTATTGGATCATGCATTACATCGAACCATAGACACACTTTAATCATGATAGTCATTTAGCATGAAAATATGTAACCAATCGGAAATAATATCAATTTATGGCATTAAGTGACTTTTGTGGTGCTCTACTACCTAGATACTACTTTAGAGTTTGAAAGGCGTTTAGTATGCATTGTAATTAATATTGTATCATTTGAATGTTGCTTGATCAGTGTGGAGAAAACTCGGGTGCTGCACACGGAGCTGGACACGGTTCAGGCGTTGCGCGGACAGCTGGAAGAGGTCCTGAGCAGGACCCGAGACACAGCTCTGGCACTGGACAGGGCAGCTAAGGCCCACGCTGACTATGGAGGTGGGCCACAGCAGAGTTTGGGCTGTATGTTACAAAAGGCCTCCGGGCCGGCAGGGGGCGCCGTTCCTAGCACTGTATAAGAGAGTGGGTCTGAAACAAGCACGTTCAACAGAAAAGCACTCCGACTAACGGCAAAGTGTACTAACAGTGTGGTTATCGTGGACACAAAGTGGCAAGGCAAACAGATGTGACTTTTTAATTCATTTTTAATGTGTGTACGTTTTATACATGTTTCTCTATACGTGTTTGCTTTTTATGCTTTTTGGGTGTTCTTGTCTGTTTTGCCATTGCAGTGTATTGTGCTTCTTGTGTTCATGTTTCCTTGTAAAGTGCTGCTATCTGCATAGTCTGCCTCATTCATGTTTTTTTGTTTTTTTTTCAGTTTTTCCATCATTTACGCACATAAGCACAGATATGCCTAATATATTCCAATCAAAGCCTCAAGCTTGATTCGCTAAATTATTCTTATTCTTACTATTTGAACTTGGGTCAGGACTTACAGTCTGCTTTTTGCTTAATTGTCCAATTTGCTCCTCTTTGATAATATATGCAAATGTAAACTGCAGTACCTGGTGTTTGGTTAGCAGCATTGATTAGCTGCTCGTTGTGGCATCCTGCATGCTATCCTTTGTCGCCTGTAGTCTTTATCACCCTTGCTGTCTAAACATGGTGCCAAATGAGATTTTGATTTGTAGGTTTATCTACAGAAAAAAACGAAGCAGGTCATGTTTATGTACTTCACAGTAAAGGAAATAAATCTAAACCAGCTTACATGGTCAGAACTGTTTTTTTGTATTATTATTTTTTTTTTGACAACCATGTCATTAGACTTGTAAGTCATATAGTTGATATATAAGGAATAAAACATGACACGGTGTGCTGTTGAGCAACAATTGATCATTTTCCAATCACTGCACTCCCCGAGGTGTTTTATTCCTCTTATACCACAGCAATTTGCCAAAAGCTAATCATTTTTATTTATTAAAGAGTGACAGATCATAATTTTAATCTGTTAACAGTTACGTTTAATGTTTTATAACAGTACCATCCTCCCTTTTTTTTTCTCTGCCTTGAAGTTAATAAGACATGCGGCCATTTTACAGAGACACCTCTGTCCACCCTGAAGATCCTCCTGAACATGTTTACCTCTGACTGTTACAAAGCACTGACACTGGAGACTCCTTCCGAAAATGCTAAATTAACATCTGCTCACAGAAAGCTTCACCATATCACCAAAGACACGCATTTTAAATCTGTTAAATATGTAAAGCATCCCCTATTCAGATCCCTGTGAATTAGCTGTTACTATAGAGACGATAATATAGATGTGCAGTTAAAAATAAAACTGGCACTATTCTCTGAGATATGTTATAGATACGTTATAGAAAATTAATCAACACCTTCCGACCAATCAGATTTCAAGAACAGTGCTGTGGTATAATTCATAATAAAGAACAAACCCTTTTGGAGCATTAAACTTAAGTTTCCACTCAAGGTAAGAATATAGGAAATACACAGCCACGTGTGTGTTGCGTTATTAGTATTATTATTATTTTAAGGTAGTCCACTGGCTCAGAATCCATAAACATGCCTTTAATTTTGGTAGCCAGTCGTGTATTGTACTCTACTGTCATGGAGACATGCATGCTAACCATGCATGCTAATGTTTGCATGCCTACGATATCACAGCCAGGGTTTATGTAAAAAATGCATAATCAGAAAACGTGTCGTTTAGTTCTATATCAGCACACAGACGAAGTGAAAAGCTGCGTTTTCTTCTTTTCTTCTTTAATGTTTCCACAGTGACATAAGCATATAATACAGCTTGCACTCACACACACACACACAATGGCTTCACTATAAAGTGTGTCATGGTCTGAGGCCCTTGAGGGTTCCTCAAAAATATTTACCCCCTTCCTCCACTTCTATTAGCTACATTTTATGTATCATGGACAAATATATGTTTCCACTGTATAAATATTACACACTTAGATTAATATTAATTAACTATTAATTAACCTTGTAAAGGTCTACCATATTATAAAGACCTGGCAATTATCAAACACCACTCTTATCACATTTGCAATAAACAGCTTTTAAGAAATCTCATACATACAAAGCAGAATTAATCAGAGACCCAGTTATACCCCTCTGCTCTGTCCATGATGGTCAAACCTGATCATTTTAATCCATTTTCACCTCAAATAATCCTAATGACATCATTAATTCCTCTTACACAACCTCTGATTTTACCGGATTCATAGCAGATCAGTGTGAAAACATCACTCACACTCCCTCTCTGCCTGTAAGCAAATCGCCATGCAGCCAAAATCCATTAAGAGTCCATAAAATGGAGTGGTTTATAATGACTCACTCCCTCTGCTAAAGCTTCAGGCCTAATATGGAATCTCAGCTTATATAACTTGTCCTGGACTTTCATACTTTCTGTATGTGTGTGTGTCTCTTAGCTTACGGAACCCATCAAGGAAAATAATGCAACTGAGCAACCTTTTTTTTTTTGTTTTTTTTTGAATATATACTGGCCAGCTTGTGTCCATTTGTTTGCCTTGTGTGTGCCTGAGAGAGGAAGAGGGAGGGAGAAAAAGAGAGAGAGAGAGGAAGACATGGGCAGGACTTAAGGATAGTTGGCTCAGAGCTTCCTGACAGACTTTTCCATTTTAGCCTCATGACTGTTTCAGAAAAAGATCAAGTGAAGGAGAGAGACTTCTGGAAAACACATTAAAATAAGCAAATGATGGAGTCGTCATTTTGAGGCTTGAGGAACGAGGCATAGAAAAAGAGGGATTGTGGAAAGAAGACCAAACATAGTATTTGAAAACAAAGGCCTTCAGGGGAAAAAAAAAAAAAAAAAAGAATTTCCTTTCTTCAACTTCGGACTGTATTTTTCTCTCTAGAGTTCAGCACAGACGAGGATGAGGACGAGATCGATGATGATGATGAAGATGAAGGCAGTAGCAGTGAAGAATTCACCGACAGTATAGAAGAAGATGTGAAACTGACCGCTGAGAGTCTGGCTAGCACAGAGGTAAAGGAAAACACACTACGGTAAAATCCATGATACTGACAACTGAATGACATGTATGTGCTGAAAACCCTCATACCTACTAAAAGAGAATTTGAGTTTTACTTGCTAGCTGGTGGGAATTTGCTTGTAGCTTTTTATCCTTAGTGAGCAGAGCTGGAGTAACTGACATGCATATTTTACTGCATAAACTGGATGGGATTCAAATAGTGTACTTTTTCCACTTTAGTGATTTCACACTGTTAATTTCAGCCAAATGTAATGTTGTCAATCCCTTAGAGGTCCAGATATTCTCATACTCCTGCTACATACCATTCCTATTAATCCCACTCTAGTTACTGATTAGTTCATAGTAGTTACTAAATAATATGTAATAACCCAAAACCTGGAACTTAGGGTCTAAAGAGCAACATCTTAGTTTGATCATATCTGAGTTTGGGCCAAAATTATGTCCTTTCTCCATCTCCCAAAAAAATTGAGTTGATGTTAGACTTAAGTCATGTGCCGTGATGCCATCATGAACTATGGGCGTGGCTTAATTGATTGACATTATGCTTGTTTGTTTGACACAAACATAACCAAGGCTTGTGAATTAAAGAGAGCTTGTAGAAAACAGCAGTAAAAATCCCCAAATAATTAAACAATGTAGCAGTTATCAGGGCTATCCAGTCGATAAAAGTGTTCTACTACTTAAAAAAATTGTCAGTGCTACTGCCTCTTGGTGAGTAAGTGTAATTCTACTAACAGTTTCACTACTACAGAAATCAGTCTGAGTGACTAATATGGACCAGGAGATTTTCACTGTCAGATTACTTAAGAGCGATATGAAGAAGGGTTATGTCCATAAACAATAAGAGCACACGTCATGCAGACACACGTCCCCACCTCCAGTCTCTATTGTAATAACTCTGGCTTCAAGTAAACATGAACAAGTCTTGAAACTGGCCTATATTTGGCGAAAGAACCAGTGGAGCTATGTTTTCTGTCTCCTTGTGGCAGAATGCTGGGGTGTCTGGAGGGCCAGTGAGCAGGAGGATATCCCAGGAGGCCATGAGGGGAGGATGGCAGAATAAGGTGGAGCAGAAGAAGAGAGAAGAGAGAGAGACGGGAGAAGGGAAGAGCCAGCTCAGCCAGGCTGGATGTGCCTCACTCTCTCAGGACAGGTAATTCCACTCAGACACACACTCAGAAATAAAGACATACTTCAACACTGCTTTAACTGGCAGATTTGGTTTACAATGCTGATAAATAGATAATGATGGGTATAAAAATCTTTTTATTATCATGAAATGTTCATCATCCAGGTGTACTCTACCAAACCTGCAAGAGGAAAACAACAAGCTGGAACTGAGCGGCAGTGGATCCAGATCTGGACAGGATTCAGGATCTGGATGCGGACTGGGAACAGAAAGTAACGTAACTGTGAAGTGCAGAAGGTGGGAGCAAAGTGAAACAGACAGGCTGAACCCCCATGACCAGCAGCGAACCCCCATGACCAGCAGTGAGGAAGAGGAGGATGATGAAGAAGAGGGAGAGGAGGAGGAGGAAGAGGAGGAGGAGGACATGCGGGCCCCTCGGGGAAAGCGTGGCCTCCCGAATGTGACTCTGAGAGAGGGAGCGGGGAAGAGGAAGTGTAACAGACCTCACTCTCTAGACCTCGGAGTGCTGCTGACTCACAAAGCTACGGGTGAATCCAGAGCACAGGTAAATAATTAATATCACGGCTTTTTTAAGAATTGCTCTTAGCCCTCAGTAATAACTAATCAAGTCGTTAAGTTAGAGTGAGCAGTAAATTTCTGTTTAATGACTTCAGCGATCTAACAGGTATTATCTAATTCTAAGTTATTTCGCTGATATGGACACTGAACAGTGTGTGTGTTTGTGTGATGCAGGACTTAGAGGGAGAAAGTGGAGGTTCTGCAGGGTTCTGGCAGCATGTCGAGGCAGGACTACGTGAGCAGGCGGAGCGTCTCCGTAGCGACCTAGCCCTGAGCCGCCAGGAAAGCAGAGAGCTCCAGGAGCGACTGATGGTGTCTGAGGCCACTGTACACGCACAGGCTGACCAGCTCAAGGAGTACAGAGAGCTACTGAGTACGTGTACGCGCACACACATGCACACACACAGTAGTTTGCACTGTAGCTATTTAATGCTATGCCTACACCTAAACCTAACCTTATCCAAAGTAACCAAAAGAACTATTTCTTAAAAGAATTATTTGTTAGAACATCTGACACTATCCTATCCTTGTGAGGACATAACGTTTCTTTGTCCTCACCAAGCTAAAACCAGCAACAGTGAGATAAAATATCAGTAACAGCTGCTTATCATCCTCAGCATTTACAAAAACATTTGGATCATGATCACACCACTCACCACACACCCCACGTCTACAAAAACATTTGGATCATGACTCGGAGCACAGAGCACTAGTCATGCGCTGTCCCTCAGGCTTTGACTCATGAGGACATGTTTTGCATCAGTAGCTGCTGTGTGTCTCTCTCAAGATTAACTATAGTCTCTGTTGCTTGGTTAAAAGGGAATTTTATGGTAATATGAACCATAGAATAAGTGCTCCTGCACCCCTGTATTCGACTCTGAAATGATCAAGTATTTTGAAATGATTCACTTTTTATCTGTTTTTGAAGTGAAGTGAAGTGAC